>MU690254.1:14109-29762 GCA_026770625.1 Nicotiana glauca
CCTACCTTAAATAAAGAACACTTTCTTTTCATGTTGTAGATAGAGTGCTTTGCTTTTATTTCAACAAAATAAATATTTTTTTTCATGATTTAGAAAATAAAATATTTTTTTCATTCAACAAAACGAGTAATTTCTTTTCATGATATATAATTTTTTTTTCATTTCAATCAAATGAATATTGAGTACTTTATTTTTATGATGTAGAAAAAGTATTTTCTTTTATTTCAATAAAATAAGTGCTTTATTTTTCAACAAAATAGAGTATTTTTTTTAGTTATGGAGCTCAAATATCAATGATGTTTTTGTATGAAAAAGTAAAACAATACATTAGTTCCTTTTGATTTGTATGAATGTTTAAAAGAATAACTAAACAGTTGGAGAAAAGATAGTCCTAAATATGTTGGTATTTTTTTTGGGGCGGGGGTAAAGAGAGTAGCATAAAAAATTATTTTCCAAAAAGATATTATCTACTCTCTCACCAAATATTAAGAAATATTTTTCAAAAAATATTTTTCACTCACAAAACGAACAAAGAAAATTAAGTGATAAAACTACTCAGTTTTCATAAAAACATTTTCCTTCGTACCAAACACACCCTATATTTACACTACTTTTCTTAACATGGGACAAGTTAACATTGGTTCTTAAAAAGAATACTGGATGAAAATTCTTGTAAGTAAACAATGCTCGTTCTTTTTTTGTTGTTGTTGGTTTTTCATTCGGTATTTGGTATTCGTTTTGAAGCCCGAAAAATCCAAATTCACACCAAAATGTTTCACGTTAAAGGGTAAAGTGTTTACCTATAAAATGGTACTGTTGAATTTATTACGTGATTAATAGACAAGAGAATTTCCAAAAATAATAAAAAGATAGGATTAAAATTGAGATTTAACAATTAAAATTGGAGAAGATAACTATCCTGGCTCCGAACTCAGCGTCTCTGAGAGCACAAATGAGAATAACGACAAAGCAAAAGAAAACTATTAATTTACGAGCAAAATAGTAAAATGTAGCCTTATTTATATAGAATGTTTCATGTCCCTGTAATGGTTGCTGAAATTGCTATTTATAGCTCTACCTAGGGAAACAAGATCCTATGATCAAGCCCCTCTTAAATGGTAACAAAAAAGTCATTGATGTGCATATAATGGTGCACCTTGAGTGCAAGTATTCAGCACAACGGTCGCTCATTTATTGTTAACGAATATTATCCCATTGAATGTTTTCTGATGACATACCTTTGAACTCCTACCACTGACGGTGCTCCCTTCAGGATTTACCCAGTATTGATTACATTCGCTGTGTCCGGTATTGGTTGTTTCCTGACCTGCCCTGTGTCTATCTTCTGTTTCATGTGTCATGTTACCGTTTGACCATCCGTTGTATATCCATTTCACCCATACAAAATAGTCCCCCTATTTTCTAGTGACATATCTCAGTGTTACTGGGAAGTTGGTGAAGATTCCTCTCGTGGCAAAAAATTTCCTAAACAGTCTCTGATGCTTAAAAGGACGCATGTCTTCTTACATTAATACCCCGAACACATGATGCCCCATGATTCATCAAATATTTTTGCCGGTTCATGACCACTATTTTTGTTGTTTATAACTTCCTTGCTACTCAACATTTTTACTTCTTCACTTTTTTTCATAAGCCTTTCTTCTTCTTTGAATATTCTTAGAAACTTTTCCATCTTCTTCAACTCTCTCAGAGAATTTTACTAACCTTTTGTTACAATGGATTCTTTCGCTGTTTTCTTCGAAAACACTGGTATTCTCTTTGGCAGAGGCCCAAAGAAAAACAAAGACAAGGAGGTTGAAGTTGATTTCGATGCTCCCACTGTTAGCATCATCATACCACATCATCGTAGTATTACAAATGACCTTCAAGAGAAGGCTCTTTCTGCATCTTCACGGATTTGGCCAGTTAGTAGGTATCCCTCCTCCATTTGCCCTTCTAGTATCCCAACTATGAAGGAGGATTGCAACTCTCCCAATCTTGAAATCCTCGCTCTGAATATTGTCACACCTTCTTTTTACACACCCGAAGGTAGTACAATGGAGTTTATTCCAACTTAAATTGACAATCGAAACGAGATCATTTTATTAAAAATTTAGAGTCGCCACTTGGGATAATTTATGGTATCCTAAGTCACCGGTTTAAATCCCAAATCGAGAAAAGATTGACTCTGTTTTACAGTCCGCGAACACAGGAATTCTGTTATAACCCGGAAGAAGGTGCTAGGTATTCCTGAGTTCCATGGTTCTAGCACGGTCACTCAACTGTTATAAATGACCTATTTACTTAATTTTAAAATACTTTTAAACCTATGTGCATTTGAACTTAATAACCGCTTTTAATTAAATATTTTTAGTGAAATATTCAACGTAATCTAAAATACATCGCGGACCACGTCACATAAATGCACCCGCGGTCCACGATATATTTTATTTAACATTATTGAGATTTGGATTTGGGTCACATAAATGCACACCCTAGTTTAGAAAGGTAAATTTTAGTAGCGCGCCTAAAGCAACTACGCACTTTTAAATTTGCGAGGGCCATAGAAATTCAACTAAGTGGCACGCCTCGAATTCTAGGGATTGAAATACTAATTAAGCGAGGGCCATGCATTTTAAGATTTTATTTGGCATGGCGCACCTCAATTCCAATTTTAAAGAGAATTTAAACTAAGCTCTTGAGGGCCATAACTATTTCCGTTATTCAATATGGCTCACTTCAAATCTATTTTTAGGAACCCAACTAATTAGCTAAGGAAAGGCTTAAAGAAATTGTAGCTACTTATAAACTAAAGTTTGAACTCAAATTGTTTTTCAAAGGTCCACTAAAGGGGAAAATCTGATCCATTATTTATTCAAAAAAGGCCTGGGCATGGCAGCAGGCCCAATAATTTACTGAAGATCTCCACCTTGAGGCAGAGAATCACGGGACTGCCCAAGGCAGCAAACCCCCTTTCGCCTCACAATAACTTCGACGTTCAGGCCCAAAAGAGGCCCAACCTTTACAAAGATGCAAATTGAAGGAAAATGACCCAGAATCGAGCCTAAATGAAAACAAACTGACATACAAGGCAAAAAGATATGCCAAATGAACCTAATCATCAATGTCGAATAGCTTGACATGCAGGAAACATTAAATGCTTTTAAAAACCCCATTTTACATTCATGCCCCTGTTATCAACTTTCAATCTATGTTAAACAACTGATTTCATCAAAGATAAGGCAGACAATATAAAATTCATCCCATAATGCAAACCTCAATATGAAAGTTCCTAATTTCAAACTTTAGGAACATCGATCTCAAAATAAATTTAAGCACATTTGCACAACAACACTGGCTTCGACAGGCTAGAACAGACATGAAACATACTTGATGTTATTGAAATTTTCTTGCATTAATTCTCTACCACTTATACAGGTGATCATAAACTCTAGCATTTCAACTAAGCAAGTGAAAGGGAAAATTTATACCACACTATAACAGAACCTAAAAGATAATGAAAAGAAACTAAATAACTCATATGAATCTAGGAGAAACATGAAAACAAAATATAATAGATTTTTTTAAATTGGTAATGTAACAGAGAAGGGACAACAATCAGTTTCTTCAACTTGAATTACACGACTTCAACATAACATCCATAACAAACTTAATTTCCATCCATGGTTTGAAGGAAATACCTGGTAATGAACAAGAGAAAAACCAAAAGAAGCGAAGGATCAGCAACAAGCAGTAACAGAAATCAGCCCAGATTTAACCAATAAAATACTGAAATTAGCTCAGGAAAAATTAATGGAACAATAGAGGAAATCCAAAACCAACTCCAAACCAAAGCTTAAGCCATTTCTCTAACCAGATGCACAATTTTGGAAGTTTTTTGGAAATTCTAGATTAAACAAGATTCAGAGAACCAAAACCAAGAAATCAAAACCAGTTCAAACAATTTTCAGCATTTTCTCGGAATTTTCAGAAGGAGATTAATTGATTCTGAAATTCAGTATTTCTTCTTATCTTTTTAGTCTCTCTAGGGTGCGAAAAATGTGTGTTGAGTGAAAGAAAGGCTTCAATTATAAGGATAGGGGTATGTTGTGTGCGTTCCAAGGCAAGGCAATCAGATTTTCCCAAAACACCCTCACAGGGAATCTTTTAAAACTGATTTTTGGACAGCTACCAATTTCCTTCAGATATTTTCCATTTGCATCCTATTTTCCCTAATAATTTTGGGCAGCTGTACATTTAGGAAGCTTCCCAATCAGTTATTAAAAGATTCTTCAAGTTAAACCAATCCCCAAAACTACCCCTAAAGTTTTCCTAGTTATACACTTACCCCCTTTAAGTTCTGAATGCTTACAATCACAATAAATAGTAAGCAAACGAGCTGACACTTTTAACTGGATTGAAAACCAATAAAATTCAAAACAATTGTTGAAGCATATTAAACCATGAAGAATTAGTCTGAATTAAACCTAAGATCCTTAACACATAACATGAACTCAAAAATGCTCTTGAAACAAGAATTAATGCAAATGTGACCTATACTTGGCTAATGTCAATGCTTGAGTTCCATATTTAATTCTCAAACATAAAAATGAAACCTAGCAGACATAAGAAAATTCCATGAATTGAAAACAAATTACACTCACACCCTATGAAGCTGATTGTCATTAACGATTTAGCAGACAAGTTAACTAATGAATCTAAAAACCAGAGACGTAATGCAATTAAACAAGAAATGAAACTTTTGAAGAAAGAAACTAGAAAACAAACAAACAAACAAACAAACAAACAAAAGATAAGATCAAACGGAAACTAATCGATATGAAGAAATTATCTCAAACCTGCCTCAGCAAGAACCAACATGCACTCGAATAAACCTTTTGAAGAAGAAAGTGAACCTTTGACGGTCATTAATCGGTTGTCCTTAACAAAAGACAAACAATTAATGACGGTTGGGGTTCACTCATTCTTTCTGACCCAGACAAGAACACAGGGTGAGACCTAGGGCTTTCCAGACCCCTACTCCACCATTAACGAGCTAATTTGACGGGAAACAAGAAAGAGTTTGGAACGGGGAAGAGATGAAGGGTCATTTGGGGTGAACTTAGGTAAATTTGGGGTTTTTAGGGTTTTTAGATTTTGGATTCAGATTTGAAATTCGAGCACTTGCGATAGGATTCGAGGGAAGTCACGTGGGGGTGATTGGAGTGGTCGCCGCCGGCTGAGGCGACTGGAATTTAAGGGCGGCGTCTGTAGGGTTAGAGGTTGGAGACGATGCGGATTGAGAGGGGGGTTCTGAGGAGGGTGGAGGAATTTCGGACAGTTATATATCTATGGAGCTTCAGTTCCTGACCGTCTGATCACACGGGATCAACGGCTCAGATCGCAAGCCTGGGAAACGAGGTCGTTCGGATTGTATGGGGTTGGACCGATTTTTTGGAACGGGTTTGGGATGGTTTGGCGGGTATAACCGGGTGCAAAGCAATTGGGCTTGGAGAAAAATTCAACAAAAGGGGCCCAAAAAATCTGATCTTCTTTTATTCTCTTCTTTTTTTTTTAATTCCTTTTTGTTCTTTTAAAAATAAAAATAAAAATAAAACCTAACTTCATTCCTAAACCAAGTTATCTTACCCAATTAAATTAATTAATTCTAATAATTACCACATCTAATTATATACCAAATTAAGAAAAATTATAAAATTAGAAACTCAAAACTAAAAAAACATGCAAAATGAGTTATTTTTTGTGATTTTTTCATTTTTTATGAAACAAACTATTTTACCAATTAATCTAAAAATATAAAATTAAATCCTAAATGCAAATACAATATATTTTTTATATTTTTCATGAATTAAACATGTGCAGACAAATGCAAGCAATTAACGAAAAAAATACCACAAATATCCACAAAATTGCAAACACTGGGAAAAAATTATTTGTTTGAATTTATGGGAGTAACTCATATAGGGAAAAAATTAATTTCTCACAGCTTTCCCTCTTTGTTCGGAAACACGGAGAGTTTTCGTGCAAAGATAAAGTGAGCGGATACAAGCGATTTTTGTTCGTTTGAATACTCCGTGGGCAGCATTTTTAAAAGATTTGACTGCACCCTGCTTTCGAGGTACCCTATATATCCTTAGTTATAAAGGAATCAGGTCAGTGTAGTTCGGAAAGTTTTGGTAGCTGGGACTACCATGAATCTGTAATTTCACTGTTGTTATTGCTGCTACTGCTTATTGAACCCCTTATTACACCAAGATAAAATAAAAGATTCTAGATTAAACTATGATCTATGCATCACAAAAATCCTATCTATATCTTCAAACTTGATCTTACAATTCCTGTCGCTCTGATGACTCACACTCTCCAGGTGAAATTCCTTTGTTCCTGACTTGAATTGTAATCTGAGATGCTTTTCTTTTCTTCAGGTGGGCGCCTGATTGCTTTCCTTCATTATTCAGGTGGGCTCCTGATTACCACCACTTGAATTGTTTTGTTCTCCAGGTGGACTCCTGATTACCACCACTTTAATTGCTTTGTTCTCCAGGTGGGCTCCTGATTACCGACACTTGAATTGCTTTGTTCTCCAGGTGGGATCCTGATTACCGACACTTGAATTGCCTTATTATCCAGGTGGGCTCCAGATTATCGACCCTTGAATTGCTTTGTTCTCCAGGTGGGCTCCTGATTACCAACACTTGAATTGCTTTATTCTCCGGGTGGGCTTCTGATTACTGACACTTGAATTGCTTTGTTCATAGGTAGGCTCCTGATTACCGATACTTAAATTGCTTTGTTCTCCAGGTGGGCTCCTGATTACCAACACTTGAATTGCTTTGTTCTTCAGGTGGGCTCTTGATTACCAACACTTGAATTTCTTTGTTCTCCAGGTGGGCTCCTGATTACCGACACTTGAATCGCTTTGTTCTCTAGGTGGGTTGCTTTGTTCTCCAGGTGGGTTCCTGATTACCGACACTTGAATTGCTTTGTTCTCCATATAGGCTCCTGATTACCGATACTTGAATTGCTTTGTTCACCAGGTGGGCTCCTGATTACCGATACTTGAGCTGCGTTGTTCTCCAGATGGGCTCCTAATTACCGATAGTTGAATTGCTTTGTTCTCCAGGTGGGCTCTGTCACACCTCCTTTTTCACTACACCCGCAAGGGCGTAAAGGAGTTTTTCCAATTAAAGGACAATCGAAATGGGATTCGTTATTAAGATCCAGAGTCGCCACTTGGGAGATTTATGGTGTCCCAAGTCACCGGTTGAATCCCGAATCAAGGAAGATATGACTCTGTTTAATAGTCCGCTATCTAGAAATCCGAATAAGGAATTCTGTTAATCCGGGAGAAGGTGCTCAGCATTCCCGGATTCCGTGGTTCTAGCACAGTCGCTCAACTGTCATATTTGGCTTATTTATTTGATTTTAGTACATGTTTCAATCTATGTGCTTTTTAACTTTGAACCGCTTTTATTTATTATTTTAAAGAGAATTACAATGTCGTAAAAATACGTCTCGAACCACGTCACATAAATGCACCGGTGATTTTTGACACGTGTCAACTTCATTGGGATTTGGATTTGGGTCACATAAATATACACCCGAGTTTAGGAAGGTAATATTATTAAACTAACGCGCCTAGAGCAATTACGCGTGTGCAACTTTGCGAGGGCCATGGAAAATTCAGCTAATGGCACACCTCGATTCTAATTTCAAATTATTGTACTCGACTAAAGCAAACTACGGATGAAGTGGTCGTAGAAAAAGTGTAGGATTCCATATGAAGGATTGCTACGAGATCAATTTTATCACTAGGTTCTAAAAAAAATATTTACAATTTCTCACCTAAGATCCACTACTTTAAAACTACGTCTAACTACATGTAAAAAAAGAAATGCCACTTATACTAAAATGTTATTACCACAAACAATCAGATTCCAAACACATTTACCAAGAAATACAACATAAGGTTTAATTGACAAATTCATTATGGCAAGAACAGAAATGAAATAGGAGATGTCCGTCAACCTTGAAAACATTTTCATTAGGGTCTTCATTCATATCCAGCAAATTAACGCCCATACAATATCTAAGCTAACTGGTTCAACATGTTTCCTTCACCTCACATCAACATAGTTAAGCAGGTAGCTCAACGTAAAAACTGTTAAGGCTAATCGAAGCTACGAAATTTGTTTAAGAGTATAAGAGAACGAACCTTTGCATTGCTTAAATGCTTTTTTCAAAATTAATGAACGGAAACTTCACGAGACTTCTTTGAAGCTCGACTAACAGACAAGGAGTCGGACGGAGACACGAAGGCACTGGAACCTCGCCGGCGAGCGGCGACAGAGACGCGACAGAAAACGAGAAAGAAGGTTGTGTTTTGGTTGTTGTGGGGATGGACTTCCGGCGGGAGAGAGATGAGTGTCGTGTTTTCGTGACAGAATGGAAGGGAGGAGATCGGCTACTGATGTGCGTGGATATTCATGGTGTCGGCTGGTTGTTTGTACAGCTGAAGCAATAGCGTTGAACTAGAGGAGCTACAGCTGCTTCGGGGTGGTTTTTACCTGGTATTTATGGCTGGGTTTTCATGGAATTCCAACTGGTATGGGGTGAGTTCAAATGGAGGTGAAGGTGGCGAGGAAGAAGAAGAAGAAAGCAGCAGCACCTCCCTCGTTCCTCTGTTATTTTTTTGTTATTCTTTCGTCCCCCTTTTTAGTGTGATGAGTGTGTATTATATATATAATAGTGTATAGGGTGTATGTAGGGGAAGGTTTATGTGGGGGGATTTTGGGGGAAGGTATTTATGGGGTTTATGTGGGGGGATTACTTTTGGGGGAAGGTATTTGTGGGGAAATAATTTTGGAAGGGAGGTCTCATATGGGGAGTAGTATTTTGGGGGGAAATATTTTTTGGGGAAGGTTCTTCCCATTTTTTATTCCCAATTTCTTTTTATCTTCTTTTTTTTATATTTAAAATCCTAGAATTAAAAACCTAAATTATCTAAAATTATATTAATTATAAAAATTATAAAAGCTACTTAATCCTAAATTAAAAAGAAAAATCAATAAAAGAAAAAGGTATAAAAATGAAATATTTTTTTTATGATTTTTAATTTTTTATGAAAACCAAATGACTTCCTATAAAACCTAAATGTCATGCAAGATATTTTTTGGTATTTATTATTTTGTGTGATGACCCGACCCGTCGTCTTATGAGTTACCGCCCCGTTTTCCCCCACAATATGCTTCTCTATATTTCAATATCAGTATTTGAGGTGATCGGGTAGAATTGGATTGATTTTAGATGGAAATGAGATACTTAACCTCTTAAAGAGAAGCTTGTTTTGAAAAAGTCAACCAGAAGTTGACTATTTAGTTAGAGGGCTCGGATGTGAATTCCGGTGATTTGGTTAGCTTCGGGGGATGATTTGTGATTTAGGAGCGCGATCGGAATTGAATTTGGAGGTCCGGTGTAGAGTTAGGCTTGAATTGGCGAAGTTTGAGTTTTGGCGAATTCCGGTTGATAGGTGAGATTTTGAACCGAGGGTCGGAATGGAATTCCGAGAGTTGCTGTAGCTTCGTTAGGTGATTTTGGATATGTGTGCAAAATTTCAGGTCATTCGTACGTCGTTTGGTCGGGTTTTTGATCGAATGCGAGTTTCGGAAGTTTTGGTTGAACTTAGGCTTTGATTTGAGGAAATTTGATGGTTTTAGTGTTGTTGGATGTGTTTTTATGATTGGAACAAGTTTGTATGATTTTTTAGGAGATGTTGGCATTTTTGGTTGAGGTCTCAGGGGCCTCGGGGTGAGTTCGGGTGGTTAAACGGAGAGTATTGGAGTTTGTCATAATTTTTGGAATTCTGGTTCTGTCATTTTCGCATATGCGGAAGACCGCATAGGCGGTTCCGCAGATGCAGGTGGGGGATCACATAAGCGGCTCCAGTGGGGGCCCGACCTTCCGCAGAAGCAGACAGAAGTCTGCACATGCGGCAACCGCAGAAGCGGCCCCTGGCGGCTTAAGTGAGACCGCATAAGCGGAAGCCGCAGGTGCGGTGCATGGACCGCATAAGTGAAAACGACTGGGCAGAACAATATTAAGTCTTCTTCGCGAATTTTGAAGGAGAAAATATTTTGGACTTCGGACTAAGGCGATTTTTGGGCGATTTTGAAAAGGGTTTCGAGAGCTTTCATCAAGTATGGATTCTTGGTCTTAGATTTTTTTATTATGGTGTAAAAACATGGATTAAAACTGAAAATACAAGGGAATTAAGGCTAAAAATGGAGGTTAGGGCTTGAAATTTGAAAGAGTTTAAACTAGTGATTTGAGGGGTCAAATGGGCTCCGATTTTTGTAAATTTGGTATGTATGAACTCGTGGAGGGATAAGGATCGTGTTGATGTAAAATTTTCTGGATTTTGAGACGTGGGCCCGGGGCTCGGATTTTGCAAATTTCGTGAATTTCGATATTTTTCGTGTCTTTTCGACTGGGTTATGTCCCATTAGCCTATTGTAATGTATTCGTTGTGGTTTTGAGCAGATTCGACGCGCGAGGAGGTCGATTTGCAAGGCAAGGGCATAACGAGCTAAAGATTTTACCGGTTCGAGGTGAGTAATACTTATTGACGAGTGTCTAGCGTATATAAAATTTTAACTCGTACTCTGTCAAATAATAGTATAGAAAGATGTTGAACCCACAGAGATTGGTTTATCTATTCTACAGACGTTTCTTGTTTTGATTACTATTTGAGAAAATCAGAAAGAGTTAAGTTGTAAATCAACTAACTAAAAATGCATAAATAGAGCAGTAGAAAATATTTTGTTTATCACAAATATAATAAAAAGTGTTGGGATCTTGACTTCACTTAATATTTTTATTATATAGTAGGATTATTATTCTTCAATTTCTATTTCTCAAAAAGGTATAAATGCCTCTCACGATTACAAATATATATTATTACTCAAGTTGAATAATTAATTGCACTCCTCTCGGTTATACAAGTTAATCTTCAAAATAGTAATACTAAAGAACCAGAAATATATGATTGAACTAAAATATGCTCTTGATAGTAAGTCCCTTTCGGTTACCCTACTTGTTATAACTTATTATTACACCATTCGCCTCTCTCGATTACAAATAAGTGTAAAATTAATTATAACATAAAAGAGATAGATGTTACTGAATAAATATTAACATTTATCAATACTACATTTAACTATATTATTTCTTCCGCCTCTCTCGATTACAGAATTAATAAACAGTTAATATGTAGTATAAGATAGATAGATGTTAATAAATTAAATAACGTCTAACTGTAAAAGCAGATAAAATTTAAATAAATTCTAGCTCAAGCATGTGAATTTGAGGAATAATATCTACTATTATATAGAAATATTAAGATCCGTCTTTCTCCCAACACAAGAAAAGTTACTCCATACTGGAACTAGTACTAACAATGGAAATATTCTTGTCCATTAAATAAGAAAATAGAAAGAAATATTCAAGAAGAATAATTCCCCCTATTTAATTAAAAGCAGGAACTAGAGTAATTTCCTACACTTGAATTTATTTAGAAACAAGAACTAAACCACTATTGTGATTTAAAAGAAAAGAGAACTCGATACTAGTAAAAGAAATAAAACAGAGAAGCTTATTAAGAATTTGGATTCAAACTTCTAGCTCTAAGCTTTCTCTCTATTGTGATCCCCCCCTATTTCTGATCAGCAACGTCTTCTTATATAAGAAAATTTCATGATGACTTCTCGATTTGGTGCTAGATTTCATCATGGCAAATCTAGATTTCATATTTGCAAATATGAATCCGTAAGTTTAGGTTTAGATTTCGTCGATTTCATCATGGCAAATCGAGACTTGGAGCATTGTCACGACAATAATGAATCGTAGCTCGATTTCACATTTCTTTGTTGTATTTAACTTCCTGTTGCGCACAATAATTCTTCTATAATTATTCCTGCAAAATAAAGTTAAAATATGGAGGAAACATGATAATTTATATGTTTTTATGAGAGAAATTATGAGGTTAAGATCAGGTAAAATGCACTTATCAAATTCTCCCACACTTAAACTTTTACTCGTCCTCGAGGAAGAATTTAGAAGATCAAGGCAGCAAATTTTTTTTTTTTATTTATTTTTTCTTTTTTTTACAACGTTCATAACTTCTCAATAAAAATTAAGGACATTTACTTGACTTTTCAAAATTCTTTTGAACCTTCAAAAACTTGCTGTGTTTATACCTCCATTTTTACTCTGCTAATCTCAGTGCTAGAATTCTTCAACTTTCAAAAAAATTAAGCATATCAAAACCAATTATTACAATAAACCATAGGCTTAACTTTCTTGTCAATCTCCACTAATGTAGATCAATGCTGAATTCAGAATCTTTTAGGACTTTTATTGGCTTGTAATGTTAGGATATGGGCTGGTAGGGTACAAGGATATTTCAGAGTGACTTAATTTTTTTTTTTTTTTTGGCTTGATATTGCAAGAAAGTGAGAGCTAATTATAAGGGTTCCAATTCTACACCCTAGTTATATTGCAAAAAAAAAATGTGCACATATATTCTTCTTTTCTTTTTTTTCTTACTCTTTTTTTTTCAGTTACTTTGTTGTTGTTTTTTTTTCTTTTTCTTTATTTTTTTTTCTTTTTTAAAACAAGAAGACATCCAAATTAATTTATCACCATACTTCTACTCATGAATCACTATCTTCAAATATTATTTTTCAAGTCCAGGAAAATAACGTAAGGGAACAAAAATACATCTTTTTTTTATTTTTTTTATTTTTTTTATTTTTATATACAAAATGGAGTTTGTATGAAGAATATAATTTTCTTTTCTTCCATTTTGGCTTTGGGTTATGAGGTTTGAATAAAGAGAAAAAAGAAATGATTAAGGCTCAAGGTTTGGACACTAAAGATAATTTTCATTTGGTAGGTAATAGAAAGGCTCAATCGATCCAAAGATAGCCTAATTCATTTTCCAAAATCAGCATTTTTCTAGGATTTCGCCTTGACCGACAATAGAGGTAAGTTGTAGCTATCAAAATTCTTGATTCTCATATGAATAATTCTCCCAAAGATCAAAGATTCATTACATGGAGTCTTTACATTTGCAAATATAGAGGCACAAAGTTAGAAGTTTGCAAAAGCTCTAATGAATTTAAAATGCTCAATATATTTCTGCCCAAAATTTACTGATAGCTATTCATGTGTAATATTTTATTTTATTTTCATTTTTTTTTAAAACACATATAAAGACAAAGTTGTAAAAAGATGGCATAATAAAGAGACTTTTCCAGAAAACATGTGTGAAAAATGCTAAACTCTAAAGTTTGAAACTATTAAAAGATTTCAAAGTAAAGTGACAAAACATGATTTCCCACATAAAAGACCACAAAGCATAATGCCAAAATACATCAGATTTGATCACACTTTCCCATAGATGTGTAAAGATTGGCATTTTCATATAAAAAAATCTCAAAACGGAATGCCTAATTTTATGAGAATATGTCACACACTAACATTGTCATAAAACAGAGACCCAAAATACATGGGAATGCATCACATTTTACATGAGAGTTTGGCATTATATTAAAAACAACAAGTAGGACCAACCTTAAAGATAGCATCAGTTCATTTAGGCTATTTACAAGCTGCCTTTAGTGAGTTATTTACTTAACAAAAAGAGATACCTTACCTGAAGCATGCCAAGTCCTATCTTCCTTAGACCACCAAAAACATAAGAACTATCATCATCCCAAAAACAAAATAACAGTACATCTACATTACTCTAAAAGTGCAAAGCTAATAAGAGAAACTTTTACCCCAACTTTTAGATCGTTCATTCTCCTGAATGAACAATTCAAGAGTTAGTGTGGCTCGTCTTGGTGTCATTGCGTTGGAAGAATTGAAGCTCAGAATTAATTTCTCCAAACTCAGGATGTCGAGACGGGTCCGAAGGTCCTTCATTAAAGAAGTTAGAAGGACTCCCAATTGTAGTTAAGTCATGCAAGTGTGGCATATATGAAAAAGGATGACTGGTGTGTGACATTGGAAATGCAGTAGATACTTCTCCTCTTTCTGAAAACACTATAGGAGGTGGTGAAACCATTGACATAGAGAGTCCTTGGGCTGGATCTGCACTGATACCTTCACCATTGAAGCTGCTCATGCCTGGATCTGTAACAAAATATGGCTGAAAATTTGGTATGTTAGAATTTCTTACTGCATTAGCAACATTCCACATTAAGTTTCCCATCATCTGGATCGTTGTAAATGTGTAGGCAACTTGATTATCTAGAGTTTGGCTAATAATTTTTTGACTAGATCTCATCAGTGCCAACTCTGTCATGACATGAGTTATCCTCATTACCTGCTCGTTCTTAAACACATCCCAATTTCTTGTCATCTCCTCTTGTTTTACCAATATTTGTTGTAGACAAGCAAGAATATCTGATGAGACAGTTGTAGGGGCAATGTTAGTTTCTGTTTGCATAGGTTGCACATTAGTTTCTAATTCTGGACTTTCGGAACTTGTTTGTCCATATGAAGCTCTTCTTTCAATGCCTCGCGGAGGTTGTAATGTAGAAATATAACTTTGATCAATAGCATAATTACTTTGAACCCTCCTAAAGTTACTCATATCAACATTAAACATTTCTGCGAGACGAGTAATGGTTGATGGGAAAAACAGACATTTAGACTCATTTGAAAAAACGACTAGCAATAATTCCATCACTAATAATTCTCCCAGCATTTATAGGTAGACTTCTCTGAATTGCATATAACAACATTACCCTTTCCAGATTGTAATTAGATGTATTTTGATAAGGCATTAATCGAGAATTAACAAATTTACCCCATGTTCTAGCAGTTTCTAGCATGCATGATCCAACGATACTCTAAGAATTCTTATAATAACTCCTAACACTATCTGGACAGAGTTCTTTAAAAGCTTCCGCCATGAATGTTTCATCTTTCCCTTCGATTTTAATTACAGTTCCTTCATCATTAATGTCCTTCAAATTATATAGATCATTCAGAACTACGGAGTTAAAGGGAATAATCTTACCGCCAATTTTCGAAGTTCGCTCAGATTTATTAATATGAACTCAAGAACGATTTCAGCAACATAATCACCTGAATTCTGCACAAACCCTTCCCAACTTAAAGATCGAACATTCTCCAGAATCTTGGTTGCATGAGACCCATCTGTTGGGGAAAAGACCATTTCACATTCTTCTGCAAAAGATTTTTTTGTCTCCAAAAATCTCTGCACTAAAGGGTCAAGATTTTCACTTTGTAAGCCCATATGTGAGAAAGTTCTTTTCAAGGATGTCATTTTTCTAATCTGTCTATTTGGGTGTTGAAATGATGGAATAGATAATGAAAATATGATGTTTGGCGAGTGATTACATGAGAAATTACAGTGGTGTGCGGTGGGTATGGTAAAGGTTTTTCTTTGGGAAAGAGATGAAATGGGTGAATGAGATTGAACGTCTCTCTCTTTAATCTTAGATTTTGGGGTAAAATTGAGTTATTTATTAGAAAACAAATATTATAAAATATTGTTTCCCTTGAGAACGGTGTGTCTGATTTACCCAATTAGCAAGAAT
>MU690264.1:5355-15382 GCA_026770625.1 Nicotiana glauca
GACATGCAAACACAGGCAAAAGTAAATCAAATAAAAATAAAAAAAATCAGATACTTAGCTTTTTACTTTCTTTTCTTCTTTATTTTCTCTTCTCTCTTTCTTTCTTCTGTTTTTTTTTTCTTTTCTTCGTTTTCTTGATTTTCCAGGCCTTTTGAATCTCTGAATATCATTTTCTTGAGACTTTTAACCTTAGGCAGACCTTTGAGTCTTTTTTAGCGAAAAGACTCTTTAGATTTAGGGCTAGGTGTTTTAGGAATGTCATAGGGTGGCTTTGAAGCAAAAGTGTTCGCCGGCGTGGGTTCCGACGACGCTCAAGTTGATATTCGACGAGTTCTGGGTTTATTCGAAGGAAAAGGCTCAGAGGGGTGGAAAAAGGAGACAAAGGAGATCCTATGGTGTTAAGGGTGGATTCTGAATCATAACTCGTGTTCGCCGGAGTAGGGTTCCGGCGACACTTGGACGAATATTCGAGGAGTTCTGGTTGGTTTTGAAGAAAACCAGTTATGGGGGGGTGAAAGAGGAGGTTGAGACCTTCATGGGGTGTTAATGGTGGCTTCATCGGAACTGTTTGTATTTTCCGCCGGTAGGGTTCTGGTGGGTGGTTGAGAGAGGAAGGGGGGGGGAAGAAGGTGGCTAGGGTAGATGATGAAGAAGGGGTGATGAAAATGATTTTAGGATTTGGTATATTAGGTATATTAAAAGGGGTTCATTGAACCAGAATCGTTGGATGAAAGCTAATGAACGGATGAGATTTGTTGTTACCTACACGACACCGTTTAGATTAGTAACGGTTCATTTCTATCAGTTAGATTAGATAAATGAACGGTCAAGATCTGACGTTTAAAACGTCGTCGTTTGATTTAGTAGATGGCCAGCATTTCTGGCCGTTTGATCAAGGATTTCAACGGTTCAGATTAATTGTTTTAAAACGGTGTCATTTGGTTTTGGTCTCAAACAGGCGGGTGATGTAATTTTGGGCCTGGACCAATTTGGGCTAATGTATTTCCAATTTGGGCTAATGTATTTGTTATAATTATTGTATCAGCCCACTTTTATACTTTGTATTTTGTATTTTCTTCTTTTTTCTTTTGTATTTTGTATTTATTTCTTTTATATATTTTTTGTATTTTCCTTTTGCATTTTATTTCTTTTCATATTTTCTTTCTTGTATTTTTCTTTTTCTTCTATTTTTCTGATTTTTTGCTAATTTTAAAAGTAATTAATTTCTATTTTTTATGGTATTTTCCAATTAAAAATGCTATTTGATTTTTCTTTAATTTGTTCCCCAAAATGTATTAAAAAAATTGTAAAATTAAAATCCTAATATTCCTGCATATTTTGTATATATTTTTATGAATTACTATGCAAGTAATTAACCTAAAAAATGCCACAAATTATTTAGTAAAAATTTAAAAATCATTTTGCTTAGATTTTGGGAATAATTTGCTTAGGGCAAAAATCACGTGCTCACACTAACCATAAATACGAGTTTCCTAAATTCCGACCCCGGGCCCACGTGCCCGGGTTCCAATATTCTTTTCGAAGGAAGTTGTTCTCTATCACCTAAGGATCACAAATATATGATTTCTAGTTCATTTTATAGCAAATTAAAGTATTAAATCTTAGTTTTGGTTAAACCCTAGGTCTAACTCTAATCTCTTGAATTTTACCTAATTTTTAGTGTTACATCTACCTAATGTTTATGTATTTGAACTAAAATTGAGTGCGGATTACATACCTTGCAATGATGTGTGGAAACTCCCCCTTTGGAATCGTCAAAATTGCCTAAGTGTTGAAAGAAATGTGGAAGAAATGAGCTTGAGCTCGTATTAAATGAGCTTCTGTCCCAAGCGATTTTTGCTTCTGCGGAGGGAATCCCACTTCTGCGTAAGTAGGCCACTTTTGTGGAGAAAGGCCAAGAGGGCCTGGGCCGCTTCTGCGGTCTCAAACTCGCTTCTGCGAGTCTGCTTAAGCGGAAAGCCCACCGCTTCTGTAGTTATGGGCCTGGGGAGGATGGACCGCTTCTGCGGTCAGGGGTCTGCTTCTGCGGTTTTCCCTGGGCTTGGGCCCTTGTGCTCCTGCGATAAAATGACCGCTTCTGTGGTCTCGCTTATGCGGTCCAACAGATGCAGAAACGTTTATGACAGAAGCAGCAGATGAAGTTTTTTCCCAAGTTTCCAACTTCACTCCAACCTCGACCATTTGACGCTCGGGGCTCCCGAGCCCCGCCCGAACATGCCGACAAGTCTGAAATCACGAGGCGGACCTACTCAAACACTCAAAACAATGCTAAATCGAGGAATCAACCCCCAAAACCAAATTAATCAATTCATTGAACTTCAAGTTCTTAATTCTCCTTCAACGGGTCAAAACGCCCTTAAACTACTCGGATTGACACCAAATTTTATGGGTAGGTTCTGATATTTCAGACTTGTACCATATTTCAGAATTGAAATCCGAACCCGATACCTATGAAAACAATTATTTCTTAGTTTATTAAATTCTTTAAAACTTAAACTTAATAATTTTACATAAAAATTCATTACTCGGGCCAGGGACCTCGGAATTCGATTCCGGGTATACGCCCAGGTCCCATATTTTCCTGCGGACCCTCAGAAATTGTCAAATCATGATTCCGGGTCCGTTTTTCCAAAATGTTGACCGATGTCAAACTTAGCCTTTTTAAAGGAACTTAAAGAAGCAACTAGGCTTAATCTCGCTCAGAACTCTTCTAACTTCTGAACCACCCGTCCCCGCAAGTCATAATTTAGCTAAAGCAAGTGCGGAAAGTATTATTTAAGGGAACGGGGTTCGAAAATATAAAACGACCAGTCGGCCCGTTACAGGGAGTTAATATTGGTTTGGAGTTGGGTTTCTATCTAATCTAGTTATGCGTGTTGCTTTTAATTGCACTTCTAACCATGCTTAGATTTGTTTCTATTCTACTTTTAATGCTATTGATTGCTGAAAATAAACTAAGTACAATGTTTTTGTAAGATTTTTTTCAACTGATAAAAAGCACTAGGGAAGTGACTTAAACCTAGGTGAGTATCTAATGGGGTCTAATATTTAGGATAATCTTGTTATGTTTAGGCTCGTGATATAACCTTTAAACATAGCTACTTACTCTATACCTCTTGGTAGGTTGAGTGACTTTTCCCTAATTGGCTTTCTCAAGCCCAATTGGGTGTTCAAACAATACAAGTAAAATTGGCTCAAGTCAGGTATTACTATTTGTAGGTTTAACCCTTTAATTGGGGCTATCAATGTCTTAAATGCACCCCAATTTCGTGTTAGCCTAATTTTCCTAGACTTAGTCCCTCTTTCTCAAGAAGAGTCTAAGTCATAAAGCCATGAATCAGTGTATGAAACGACCAATTCTACAATTAAAACATGAATCAAGCTAAATATCGCTAACCCATAAACAATTAAGCCCTAAAAGAGAAGACCCATTAAACACTCATACTAGGGTAGCATCATAACCCTAGCTAATGGGTTTAGCTACTCATAATCAAGGTAGAAATTAAAGATGGAGATGAAATATAAGCCATAAAAGTTGATTACAATAATAAAATCTAAGAATAATAGCTAAAGCTGATCTAAAATTACTCAAAAAGATAAAGTACGGCTGTTCACGAGCTCCCTAATACAAAATATGACCTAAAATATGAAAAATATCTACTTTTACACAGCTAAAATTATTGGACAAAAATACCCTTGCAGAAGTTACGCTGTCAGTGGAATACTGGGCGTCTCAGCGCATGAACTTTCACGGTCGCGCAAAAGAAAGCGCGGACCATGTTTCTTCAATTTTGGATTGGAATGGACTAGGTTTCGGTGACAGAATAAATTCTGCCACGTCAGCGTTGGTTTAAATCGTGGCCGCATAAAAATTTCGAGGACCGCGCTCTTCATTTGAGCTCGTATTGCAAGGTCTCTGATTTTTCATCTCGCTCTCAACAGAATTTGCACCGTAGCCATGTCAGGTATTCCGCGGACATGCTATTTCATTGCAATCTGCGGTCCCTGTCTGCATCCATTTTACCTTCCCTAAACCTTAATTTCACTGTCAACATAATTGTGGCCGCTTCAGCGGTGGAACTTCTGCGGCCGCTCTTTTCGTTCGTGGTCATCGCTTTTATCTCAGCTTGAAAATTGTGCAATTTTAACTCTTTCATGAGTTGGTTATTGCTTTCTTGCCTCATTTTGAGCAAACCCTGCAAACAAGCATAATAAGTTAATTTTCGGGAATAATTTTACACATTTTTTATCCAAAACCTAAGCAAAAGAGAGAATAAGATAGGCTAGAATCCACAGTTATCAATCACCTGGCTCAAAAGGTGAAAAAATCATGACCTACTACGTAGGATTTTCAATTTCAACTCCACTTGAACAATATGCCAAAAATGTATCAATTACAAAACTGTTATTCAATACTCTCCACTATTGAATAGGATGTGTAATAGGATGATCATAGAAGTCCAAAGTAGATCGTATTTAAAACACATCAACGTGAGAACTTCTAAGAGTCCTATTAATTAAAATCGGACCTGGGTAACATGAGGAGCTGGTCCTTTATCCTGGGGAGTTGGTTCTTTAGAACAATTAAGCAGCTACGTTGAGGACCTGGTTCTTTGAATTATTACATTTAGACATACTTTGTTAATCATCAAAACTTCAATACTCAACATGCTTATACTTTACATGATGATTTGAATAATCAAAATACATCATTCGGTATGAATTAGAAGTCTATTCTACCAATTTCTATATATTTCTAATCCACCGTGAAATAATAAGTAGAGCCACTCACACATGATAATATTTTTCAATAATTTCATCTCTAATTCTATCACACAACACTTCCATATTAGTAGAAGAATTGCGTTGCATTTCTATGGAATACCAGAAGGCTCATCTCCTTCCTCAATCTCTGCAGTAATGTCTTCATTAGTATAAAAGTTGAATTTCTTATCGGTAAAAGAGTGTCGTGCGATAAAATTATGTATAGCGATGGTAGCTGTAAAAAGATGATTCTGAGTGTCAAACTTGAAAGATGCCATTGCGCGTAAAATAAAAATAATATAAATATTAAAAAGTTATTATTTTCGTAAATAATAGTTAAGTATATTTTAATTCAAATTCAAAAAAGAGTACAACAACAACAACAATAACAACTACCCAGTATATTCCCACAGAGTGGGGTCTGGGAAGGGTAATAAGTATGCAGGCCTTACCCCCGCTCGAAAGGGCAGAGAAGCTATTTCCAATCGAACCTCGGCTCAGGACAAGGAAAAGAAAAGAAAAAATCATTAGTAACTCCAATATAAATCACATAAATAATTATGTAAACATAAACCATAAGTAACATGGCAAGCAAACAGAAAAGATAAACAAAAACAAAAATAAAGGGGGCACATAAATAATTATATGACCATAAACAGTAAATAAAATGGCATGCAATAGCAACGCCCACCCAACCGCGCCCAGCCCCGGTCAAGAAGAGCAAAAAATTCCAGAAGTCCCTATCCTACCACCCTGATACTAGACCTCCAGACTTTCCTATCAAGGGTCATGTCCTCAGTAATCCGCATACTAGCCATGCCCTGCCTAATCACCTTTCTCCAATACCTCTTTGGCCTCCCCCTGCCTCGACTCGCGCCAACAACCACTAGCCGTTCACAACTCCTCACGGGGCATCAGGGCTTCTCCTCCGCACATGCCCGAACCACCTGAGCCTCGCTTCCCGCAGCTTTTCATCCACTGGGGCCACCCCCAATTTCTCCCAAATAACTTCATTCTTGATCTTATCTAACCTGGTGAGCCCGCACATCCACCTGAGCATTCTCATCTCCGCAACCTTCATTCTCTGAACATGAGAGTTCTTCACCGGCCAGCACTCCGCCCCATACAACATGGCAGGTCTAACCACAGCTCTATAAAACTTCACCTTGAGTTTCTGTGGCACTTTCTTGTCACACAAGACTCCAGATGTAAGCCTCCATTTCGATCACCCTGCCCCTATACGGTGAGTGACATCCCCGTCGATCTCTCCGTACCCCTGGATCACCGACCCAAGATATCTAAAAATTCAAAAAAGAGTAACTAATTATTAACAACAGATAATGCATAATTTATTAAAATTTCAATTTAAAAAGAAACTAATTATAACATAACCTAAATAACTTTGTCCGAAATTGTCAAGTGACCTATTGTAAGGTTGCCACTTGGTTTAATGTAGATGCTTTTTTTTCTTATTTTAATAATATATAGATATAGATTATACGATGCAATTATAAATTTATTACCTTTTTGCAGGTAATTTTCACAAATTAGATTTGATAATTGTTTTAAAGATTTGAAAATGAATAGCCTATGACAGAAGAAATTATAAATGATTATTTGTACGAAGAGAATTGATAATCCAAAGAAAGATGTAGATAATTTATTTTAGTGTGAAAAAAGAAGAAGATAATTTTGAAAGCTACTAGACATTACAATATGATTCATGTATTGGTATTTTTAATTTTAATAGAATGGTAAAAACTAGAAACTAAAATGAAAAGAAAAAAAACTTAAATCGGTAAGGGATAATTTAAAAAATATAAATTCATAGTGAGGATAATTTTCTCTTGAATAATTTAATTTTCTACTTCTTCCCCAAAGCAGAAAAACTACTTCTGCTGCTGGTCAAAAGTACTTCTTTGTCTTGGCTAAACAGCTTAAATTTAAAAAAAATATTTTTGGGGATATATAACTTTTAGCCTTCGCCGGAAATATTTACATCTGGTAGACGAAAAAGTGTATAAAATTTATATAAGTTTTGTATATAGCATACAGAATGTGCGTTTGTGTGTGTGTGTGTGTGTGTATATATATATATTTTTTTTGGCAATTATTTTTACAACGGCTATACAGTGTCATTTTTTCGACTTTTTTTTGGGGAGGGGGGAAGGAAGTACTTTTGGCCTCCCAGAAGCTTGGCCAAAGAGGCTCTAAATGGGCTTTAACTTTTGCATCTCTATGTCTTTTGCCTTCAAATTGTATTTAAGAATAGATAAGTTCAGTCTTTATGTCTTGGGCGACTTTCCACCCAATATCCCATGACCCCTTGGGCGTGCCCCATGGTGTCCTGGCAAGCTTCCCAATGCCTAGATCCACGGACGGCTTCGTGGTCTTGGCTTCACCAAGTGACAAGTGCGCATGTGCCTCTGTCATCCCACGAATATCCCTCGCCAGCGTCCAACTGCAGGAAGATGCCAACAGCGCCGCGCACGCAGACCGTAATGCCAAAGACAAGGTTGCTGACAATGGACAAAAACTAAGTCCTTTTCATTGTAAATATTGAGTTGTTTTATTTCATGTACTTCGATTAAGTTTCTCTAGATTATTTAGGTCTAGTCTTGTAACTTTGGTTTATTTTTTTAAGCACTATTAGGGGGGATCATACAATCAAACTTTCTAGCAAGGAAACAATTCTCTATACTGGTGTCTCTTCCCCTCGACACCGTGTTGCTTTTTGTAATAGCTTTCATTAATGCAATGACGCTTTCTTTCATTATCAATTCTAATTTCTATTCTCTCAATTTCTCTTGACATTGGTTTTCCCGTACGACACTGACAATCTCTTCTAGCGTATGGAGGGAACCTCAGTTGGCAGATAGTAGCTGCACTGACATCAGTTGCTTAGCCTTATGTTTCCCTTCCAAGGAATATGAGGAAAGCGCCGCATAATAGGCATGTCATGTGGCGTGACATCTTCAAACTCCACTAGTAGCTCCTTCACGGGTGCAGGTGTAGGACTCGAGGAGCGTTATCTATCTTCAATGTAGAGGGTTGACAGGAACGTAGGTTCATGTACTTTGACCCCCTTCTTCAACTACAACGCCAAGATGTTCTCAGCGGCCATCTTCATGGGAATGTACGGGATAATGCAGGGCTTGGATCTATTTGTTCCCTTCATCAATATCATGTTGACATACGATACAAGCATGGTGTTGGTTTGCCTTTGGAATTCAAACCCAACTATTAACTCGAAGTCATTTATGATCACCACTCGTAGGTTGAATTTTCCTTCGTAAGGGCCAAACTTCACTGGTACCTCTTTGGCTATTAAACCTACTAGTTGAGGAGGTGAGTTGATAGCCTTAACACAACCTCTACCCTTTTCTACAACTAGACGAAGGCGCTCCACCTGAATCGAGGCTAAGTAGTTGTGGATAGCACCTGTATCTATCATCGCCCGAATGGTCTTGCCATTTACCTTCATCTCGACGAACATTAAGGTCCTCTCTTGTTTAAGAGGATTCCTCTCATCCGCCTCTTCTTCCCTTTATTGGTGATTGGATAGGGGTCTTTCTTCTTATGCATACCAGTACTGTTTTCTGCTAAGGCCTCAGAAAAAAAGCCAATAATTACAATGAAGGCACCTACTAGTTCGGTCTGGTCCGTATCATCTGTGTCGTCATTGGTCCAATCATCAAAATCTAGATGGGCGTTCATCTATGCATGTGGGCATTCATTATTACAATGTGGTCCTTTATAATGATGGCATCCTGAAGGGGGATTTATCCCCCGATCATTGTTGTTTGACGCAAATTGCTACTTGAGGAGGGAGCCTTATATTTGGTTGCACTCCGATCTCCCCCACTTTTGCTAGGGCCATCACTGCTAGGCCGGCCTACTATGTATCCTGCTCGGGCGGGCGATTGAGGCCTATACTTTTCAGCTTTCACTTGATAGTTCCCGAGACATTCAGCTGCTTGGATCGCCTTGGGTAGGGTATCTACCCTTTGTCTTTGTAGCTCCATATGGCCATAGGGTTTCAACCCTTCCAAGAAGGTGAAGAGTTTGTCTTTGTACCCCATGTCATGTATATTCAGCATTAGCCGGAGAATTCTCACACGTAATCCCATACTGATTTGTTCTGGCGGAGCTCCCGTAGCTTTCTCATTGCACCGTATTCAACATTATCGGGGAAGAATTGTAGGTGTATGGCTGCCTTCAGTTCTACCTATGTCTTGAGAGTATTTTCACCGGCCCTAATGGCTTCGTACTTTACCCTCCACCATAGTTTAGCATCACGCTGAAGATACATGGCAACAATTGCTACCTTCTTAACTTCTTATAGCCCCCCACGGCATCAAAGTATTGTTCGAAGTTGAAGATGTATATTTCCACTTCTTTGGCATTCGATCTCCACTGTATGTCATTGGCTCAAGAATTTTCAATTTTTTCCTTGCAGGGGCAAGGTTCACATACCCCCGATTTGGTTTCCGCCTCCTCGAAGTAGGCCTTGTAAAGCAGCATTAAAAATATTAAGCTGGCCTGTCAAGTTGTCTATAGTTTGTTGCATGGTAGTCATCCTGCCTGCCTTTTATGCCCTATAGGCAAAATCCTCGGCACGTTCCTGTTGGAGGCCCTTGAATTTGCCAAAAATGCTGGCTGCCTCTATGGCTGCCGTTTGCCAGTGTCCCTCAGAGTCGTGACTGATATTTTCTATGTCAACTTCGGTCTGGAGCATTCTGCGGTCTAGGTCATCCAACCTTTGCAGTAGGCTAGTTCTTAGTTCAGGCACCGTATCCATGATGGGCCATAATACACCAACCGTCTCTTCAAAGGATGCAATGCGGTCCCCATGATTTACCATGGTCCGAAATGGTTGTAATCGCACTGTGTTCCCTCGTCCGATGTCGAGCCCATGGTCTGATACCAACTGTTATGCGGCGTCTTCCTGCGATTCCTTGGAAGGGCAACGTAAGGCTAAGCAACTGATGTCAGTGTAGTTATTATCCGCCAACTGAGGTCCTCTGCATACGCTAGACGAGATTGTCAGTGCTGTACGGGAAAACCAATGTCAAGATCAATTGAGAGAACATAAATGAGAATTGAGAATGAAAGAAAGCTTGATTGCATTAATGAAAGCTATTACAGAAAGTAACACGGTGTCGAGGGGGAGAGATACCAGTACAGAAAATTGTTTGCTTGCTAGAAAGTTTGATTGGTTGATCCCCCTTCCCCTCCCCCC
>MU690264.1:17404-90960 GCA_026770625.1 Nicotiana glauca
TACATGAAATAAAATTACTCTATATTTACAATGAAAATGACTTAGCTTTCTACAAGGCAGAAACAGATCTGTTGTCTGCAACCTTGTCTTTGGCATCACGGTCTCCGTGCGCGACGCTGTTGGCATCTGCCTGTCACTTGGCGCAGCTAAGACTACGGGGCCGTCCATGGTACAAGGCGTTGGAAGGCTTGCTAGGATGCTACGTGTTACGCCAAGAAATCATGGGACATGGGTGGAAAGCCGCCCATGACATTTAGTATGCAATAAACAAGTTTGGATCAAGGGCATAAATTTTAACGGAAGTCAGTTTGTTGTACTACTTTAGTTGACTTGATTTAATTTGGATCTGGCGATCCATTTTATCAATTTAATTTTTGACTACCATTTGAACTACTTTTTTCCAAACAGTAGTAGTATGAAAATAATAGTAGACTACTATTAAAGCAGGATAAGACTGTAACCAAATATTCAAGTTTTTATTTCAAAGCTCCACATTTACACTACTCTGGAAAAGAATATTGTTGGAAAAATCCTTTCTATTTTAGCTTGAACTGCCTTCTGATAGCTTTTGTATAAACGTGAAATTTTGACGATTAGAATTTGATAACTTTTTCTGATAGTCTTATCTCTAAAATTTGGATATTCTATGTATATGCATGGACATTATAAAATTATAAACTTGTTAACATTTTTGTTAACATTTTTGGTAGCCAAATGTCCAAAAAGGTACCGTAGAAAAGCCCATATAAATATATATAAATAATCTGAAAGTTTGCATTAAACGATAAGAGGATGTCGACAATTTTCATACTCACTTTCCAAATGATCTCATCAGTTATAACTACATCCTAACACAGAGAATAAAAAGATTATCTGATCAAATTTGAAATTTTTTGAAACAAAATGATAAAACAAATTTTATTCCCATTTATGTGTCAGCGGTCAGTTTTTCCGTATTAGTATGTTCATAAATGAAAGCTACTTTTTATATTATGGCATAATTTAACTTTAAACTTCTAATTATAATTTTAATATCTGTTTACTTTAAAAATCGGATAACAATTAAATTTATATGAGGTTTTAAAGATACGTGATATAATTCGATACAGATTAAGAAAACAGATTAATATTGAAATTGATATTGAAATTAATGATAAGAAAATAAATGCAAACAAAAATTGAACAGCCTTGTCCTTTGAGTTTAATCACCCTCGAGCTAAGAAAATGCCTCAACTGATGTTAGAATATAATAATCAGATGATAAGAGCTAGAAATAACAGTGTATTGCTTTTTGCTGCGTATTACAAAGAATCAAACCCCCGTTTATATAGTAGGGGTGTCCTGCTCATAATACAATTCTATACAAGGTAAAAAAACTTATGATTTGATAATTAATCGGCCTCTCCTTGATAATTGCTGAGATTTTCGTCATGATCTACAACCGATCACGGATATTTCGGCCTTCCGTTGTTAGTCTCGGAAAATTTCCCTCGATCTTTTTCGGTCTCGATATTGTTCGGTCCCAAGTTCATGAGCTCGACGATCTAATTTCGCGTCTTGATTCGATATAACCCGAGCTCGAGCTTTGACCTGCCATATTTCAGCCTCGATTGGTCACACAATAGGCAAACTCAATTTTAACTGTATAGAGATAGTCCTCTCTTTTTTCGGAGAGAAGATGACGAGAAACTATATGAACTTCCGAGCCTTGATTTTATAGATCATGATGTAAGCGACCAAAAGTAACTGAAAGGTCCCATCAGTATAGTCCCCAAGGCATTAAATGTGCGTCAGTTGCTGGTCGGCGACTATGGGTTTTGAACCATCATTTGCAAACTATAAATACTTCATCCTTCCATCAATTAGAACCTTTACATTCAAACATTTGTTCTTGCGTTTTTAAGAAAAATTCATCTCCTTCTTCTTCTGGTCTTCTGGCTCAAGTTTAAAAACTTCTTCCTTTATAGTATTCTGAAAATTCTCATAAACTATCCACCATTTTCGCGCTCTCTTACATCAATACCATCTCTTTATCCTTACTCAGAAGCAATGGAAAAGACTTCAAAATTTGTTCCTCAAAAGGAGACTCTCTCTTCCTCGAGACTGTTTGAAAGAGGAAAAGCTTTGTCTACTGTTGCCGAGGAAAAGACATCGGAGCCCTCCTTGATTTTGTTTGTTCCTATGGGGTGCCCAACTGAGGCCGATTTCAAGATAGAGAAAACCCCTTCCGTACCGAATCGGTGCAAGTCGGTCTCAAGGCACATATGCTCCTTCACTGAAGATCTCCTCCCCAAAGTCAAGGAAGATTGCAACTGGGACAGTAAACTCGTGGTAGTGCCTACACCCGAGGAATCAATTACTACCCATGTGGAGGGTTTTCTAAGTGTTTACACTTATCCCTTCACTTTAGTCATTCTAGACCGAGTTATCATAGCTCTTGCAAAAGGTATGAAGGGATGCTCGGGCAGATTTATCCTTTATTATGGAGGATTGTTATTCTGCTTCGTTTCTTTGTGAGCAAGCTCGACAAGTTCCCCTTCACCATCGATCATCTTATGCATCTATACAACCTCCGACTCTACCGAGGAAGATTGATAAAGCTTGCTCGCCGGGCTACTAAGGCCCCATTCTCAAGCTTAGATGAAGACCAAGACCGAGGCTGGTTGGGTCGGCTCGTTCGAGTAAAGACCCGGATCTAATCCCGATCGAGAAAATGCCATTTCCCAAGAAATGGAACATGAAACATAAGTATGACTTCACTTTTAAGATATTGTTCATTGTCTTTAACTTCGCTCTCACCTAATCGATGTTTTGTGGTGCAGCTATTGCTCGGATGTTGGATATTGTTCCTCGACTCAAGGAGTAGGTCGAGGGCATCATATCACAGAAGCCTACTCCGAGTGTACATGGTGCGAACTTTTAAAGGACCAGTGGGAGGCCCGTTCCCATGGTAAGATTCTTTATTAGAACAGATATCACTTGTGTTTCTTTCCAAGCTTACTTATCTCCTTTTCTTTGTGGGCCTTCGGAAGGATGTTACGATAAGGCCCCCATCTGTAGATGATATTGTCCTCCCTTATTCTCCTGCTATAAAGCAGGAAAAAAAGAAAAAGAGGAAAGGTGCTCCGAGTTCTTCGAACTCGGAGAAGCAGAAACCAAAAAAGAGGCAAGCGTGTAAACCTATAGAAAGTAATGGTGCCCTCCCTTTAGAATCAATCCGCCGACTGAGGGAAGAGTCCGAAGAAAAAGTAGAAGAAGACAATTCTGAGCTAGTGACTCGGGTGTGAACCCGCACCACTTTGCCTCAAGTTGGGGAGGCTGCTAAGAAGGCATTGGACGAGATCCCCGAATCAGAATGGGGTGAGGCTACTTTTCCCCAAGCTAGGAGGGTCGAGAGGGAGATCGGGGTGGATACTTCTCGAGCAGAGAAAAGTCCCCTAAAATATGTTCTTAGGGTGATTGACCTCATTGAGTCTCCTCTTTTCTCCGACTCAATGATTAATGCGGATAGTATGTTCGAAGGTCGTTCTTATGAGGGGTTTCATGGGACAGTAAACATCAAAAACTTCTTCAATATCTTAGAATCTACCGCCTTAGAGGATGACATTAGGTTTGGTGACCCACCGGTGCCAAAGAAGGTACCGTTGTCGGATGCCAGTGGGTCTTCCTCGAGCCTAAAGTTAGTGGATCGGTTCCCCGCCCCAAGTGTTAATCTTGACCGAAAGTGATAAAAAAAATTCACTATCCACGAGGATGCCTGGGTTTTCTCTGCCCTCGTGGGTGTTTATGCCTGGGTTTTCTCTGCCCTCGTGGGTGTTTGGTGATCGAAGAGGACCAGGCGGTGAATGACAAGGTGGAAGTGCCCTGCCTATTCAATAAAACTCAACAGGGGTTGAATCAGGTAACTTTGAGTGTCTCTTTATTATGAATTTTAAATTTGAAGTTGCAAATAATCTGAACACCTTTCTTTATGCTTACAAGACTTGGTACTTCACCATGAGACTTTCCTCTGATATCTGGAGGAGCTAACCCAACACGAGGCCGAGGTTCAGGAGCTTACCGAGAAGAGAGATATCTATAAGCTTCTTAGTGAGAAACTTCAGGCCGAGTTAGAAGCGACTCAAATGGAGCATGCCGAGTGAGTTGAGTAGGTAAATCAAGTAATTGAAGATAGTGACGACGAATAAGACACAATGGCTAATGATCCAAACCTGTAAGTCCAAAAGAGGCTTGAATAGATCAGGCAGCTCCAGGTGCAGGTTGACGCGATAAAACTGAAGTGGAGGAGTTCAAGAAAAATATGGACCTCTTAGCCATGCAAAATGAAGCTGTCCAAGCACAAATAGCATCAGCCGAGGCACAGCTCCGAGTTGTAGAGGAGAAGACCTCGATCTATTCCCAAACAATCAAAGAGATCCAACTCAGTTGAGCTTGGCTGTTTCTAGACAAGAAGATCTGGCCAAGGAACTTGAGGAGGCAAGGTCAGAGACTGTTGTGGTTAGGGCTGAAGCTGATGAGAAGTTGGCACAATATAAGGCCGATGTTGAGGCAGCTCAGGTCCAAGCGAGAAACTTGGTGGAACACAAGAGATGGAAATCTCGAAGGGAGGCCCTTGAAGAAGTTCAAGCTTGGGGCTTCAATCTACTGGCTGAGATCGAGAATCCCAAAGTGTCAGAGGCTAAGGCCAGGAAAATGGCTTACGCCGAGGAGGAGGATTCTGTCACGACCCTGAATGGAACCTAATATTTCACTTGCTACGCAAACCAACATTAGAACAACTTATCCATTTTTAATAGTAGATAATAGGGAAGAACATAAATAACTGAAATAAACCAAAGTATAAATGCGGAAGCTAAAACTTTCAAACATCTACTAAAAATTCCTGGACCCGGTGTCACAAGTGTACGAGCTACTAGAACAGTATATACAAGGGTTTGAAATAAATACAAAGTCGTCTGAATGGAAATACACAAATGAATAAAAGAAAAGGGAAGGGGACTCTTGGAGCTGTGGAAGCTGAGCAGTTGGACCTCAATTTTTCGCAAATTGTCCAATCAGAGTGTAGTATGAGTACAATCGACCCCATGTAGTCTGTAAGTGCGAAGCAGAACCTCGACGAAGTGGTGATGAGGCTAAGGCGGGTCACTCACACTACAACCTATATGCAGTATATAATAAATGCAAAAAAAGGAAATACGAAACATAATAAGAAGGTCAATTGCAAATCATAATGACAACCTCAAGTAATAAGCAATGTCATCCAGAATTACCAATCGTTAACATTTTAAATGTGAATACCGAAAACCAATACAGCTCAAGGAAATAGAAATACATAGGTTGTTGCAGCCTGTAACCCGATCCCACCGTACAACACAAAATCATCCCTTATTTTACCATAATAACATCAACAACAACAAAAAACATATAAATGTTGTGGCGCGCAACCCGGTCCCACCATATATCAATATCAGTAAGATTTTTGACCTTTATTTCACAATATCAATCTACCCTTATTCCACATGTTGCGACGTACAACCCGATCTGACCGCATAATACAAATGCACCCTTATTCCACTTGTTGCAGTGTGCAAGTTGATCCCACCATATCAATATCAAATACTCAATGTGAACAGTTAATTTAACAATTCAAATCACGAGAACTCTCACGATCAATGAATACCAAACTGAACCAAAAAGGAAATCTTGTACAACATGGGAATCTACATAAGTAATACTACACAGCGAGACCAGTCCAGTAATTGACAATTAGAAGGTGCAAATAAGCCAATTTAAGCAAATAGCAGGGAATCATGAAACTATATAAAAATCTAACGTTATTAACAGGAGAAGACATTGATTAACAGGTATAAATTAAGCATGGAAAATATTTAGAGCATATAACAGCTAAGACATGGAAAGAGATAATTAAGAAAAAGCAGAATATCAGGAAAAGAGATAATTCAACGGTGTATAAGAACTTTTCACCTCGCATATATGCCGCTCACATGAAATTCACATAGAACATAGTATGAGGGTTCCTATTTCCCTTAAGTCAAGGTTACCCACGACACTTACCTCGCTACGAAAACCACTCAAAGCTCAACCACAGTTTTTCCTTTCACACAAGCCTCCGAACTAACAATATCTAGAAAATTACCAACCAAAAATTCAAAATAGGACTAAGGAATTACCGATGATTATAAAAGATTCAATTTAGTTCATTAGTAAAAAATTCAACAAAAGTCTACCCCAAGGCCCGATATAACGACACGATCGGTCGTTTTGAGCTTTTGCACTTTTCTCGCCAGTTCTCAGGCATGAATTGTCCCATGTTGTGTGTTATGACTTATGTAAATTGTTAGTATTGGTTTTCAGAGTAATCAGAATGAATTTGGAAGAGTAGTTCTCAGTTTAAAGCTTAAAATTTGAACGGTTTGACAAAGATTTGACTGGATTGTATATGAGCTTGGATTGGATTTTTTATGATTTGGTTAGCTTTATTAGGTGATTTTGGACTTAGGAGCATGATCGGAATGCATTTTGGAGGTCCATGGAAGGTTTGGGCATGAATTGGCGAAATTGATATTTCGGTGTTTCCGGTTGATAGGTGAGATTTTAATATAGAGGTCAGAATGAAATTCCAGAAGTTGCAGTAGCTCTATCATGTCATTTGAGATGCGTGTGAAGAGTTTAAAGTCATTCGGACATGGTTTGGTTGGCTTTTTGATCAAAAACGTAGTCTAGAAGATTTTAGGATTCTTAGGTTTGAATCCGATGCAAATTTGATATTTGGATGTTGTTTTGAATGTTCTGAAAGTTGAAATAAGTTTGTATGATATTATGGGATATGTTGGCATGTTTTGTTGAGGTCCCGAGGGCTTCAGGTGAGTTTCAGGAGGTTAACTGGATCAATTTCATATTTTGAGAGTTGCAGAATTGCAGGCTTCAATTGCAGGTATTTTGTTCATTGCGATCGCATAGGTGCTATTGCGATCACATAGAAGCTTTATAGGGAGCAGCTCATTTGCTCTTTGGGTTTGCATAAGGGGAGATGCGATCGCATTGTAGGATGGAATTGTTGATCGCGAACACGTAGTAAAGGTAGCGTTCGCATAGAGTAAAATAGACCTGGAGTCTTAGTTTGAATTTGTTCGTTGTGAAAGCGGAGGGTTGTCCGTGATCTCGTAGAGTTATATTGCAGTTATTGAATTCACATAGGGTTAAATCTGAGAGATGAGTTTTTGTGCTTCGCGATCGCGAAGGTTTTCCCGCGATCGCATAGAAGAAATTATGCCTGGGCAGAATGTTTTTAAGCTTGTCTTGTCCTTGATTTTGAGGCTTATTTCCTCCATAGTTGATCATTTTTGGAGCTTTTGAAGGAGATTGAAGAGGGTTTTGAAGGGGAAACATTTGAAGGTAAGAATCTTGGACTAAAAACTCGATTCTTATGTGAATTTCACCTAGACAATCATGAAAACTAAGCCTAAAATTGAAGAACTAGGGCTTGAAATTTGAGACCTAGAATTTGGGAATTTAAGGCTCATTTGTGGATGGATATTGATGTTCTTGATATGTCTGAAACCCCGCATTACACATCATTGTGTTATTTTGAGGTGACGAACACGCTAGACGACGAGAGTGGAGTTGAGCACCGTTAGGGATTATTACTTGGTCTGTCCCATATGACTGTTAAGTCGCGTATTTGAAATCTTATGATATTCCATGTTTTAGAGATATATATTATATTTTGGGTTGTATGCCATGTTTGGGGCCTTGTGCCGACCGCTGAGACCCTTAGGGGCACTTTCACTATTTTTCCTCACTCTAGTTGTTTTGAACGCATATCCTCAGTCATGTTTTACCTGCTTATTTGTTTAAATCTAGTTTTATCACTTTATTTCTTAAAAAATGTGAAAACTATTTGGGTTGAGTTCCCTGTTTTTATTGATGGTCCGAGTGATCGTGAGATTGGTGACTGAGATAGACCGAGGGTCTGATTGTGAGGTTAGTGACTGAGATAGACTGGGGGTTTGATTGTGAGGTTGACGACTGAGATAAACCGAGAGACTAATTTCCAGGTTAATGAGTGAGAGAGGCCGAGGGCCTGGTTATGAGGATCATATATCTGTGGATCGAGCTGCATGCCGCAATAATATATTTATACATATATATATATGGATCAGGATGCACGCCGCAGCGATATGTTGGATCGAGCTGCATGCCGCAGTGATATAGCGCTTGGGCTATAGGAGCCCCTCTGGAGTCTGCATACCCCCAGTGAGCGCAGTCGACTATATATATGGATCGGGCTACATGCCACAACAGTTACTATCCTATTGAGCGTGAGTGCTGAGTGTGCCCTCTGATTGGTAGGAGTTGAGTTACGAGTGACTGAGAGGCTAGCCTGAGGGGCGATACTTATATACATGCACATGAGTGATGTTTGCCTGAGGGGCCTCATTATGAACTTATTGATTTTCACTTCTTTTTAGAGTGAGTTGCTATCAAATATGTTGATTTAATGACTGTTTTCACTCATCTTTATACTAAGCCTCTGTTTAAAATGCTAGATAAATATTTTTAAAGAACTTTCATTTAAGCTGGGGTTTATGAGATGTTTAGAACTTAATCACTGATTTGGCTTTTTGTTATTTTCACTGAGATTTTCTTGTTAGGAGGTGCTTATGACTCCTATTTTGCCCGAGGGGCTGTTTACGAACTATGTTTTGCTCGAGGGGATGATTATGGTTTTTAGATCTTTTATTAAAAATTGTATTAAACCTCTACTGAATCTGTTGGAAGGCATTTTAAATGAGTTTTACCAAAAACTGGATTTTAAAAGAGGCGATTGACTCGTATTCTGAATTAGCAGAATGTATGCTTAATGAGTTTAACATAAATATGGATTCATTGTTTCCTACTAATCAGTCTTTATTTACTCTTATTACTTATTGGGTTGGAGTACTCATATTACTCTCTACACCCCGTCTGCAGATTCAGGCATTTCGGAACCCGGTAGCGGGTGTTGATTGCTCAGACATGGAGTCATTAGAGTTAGCAAGGTGGCTGCACGACGTTCGCAGCACCGCTTCCTTCATCTCATTTTTATTTCTGTACTTAGTATATTTTACTATTTTTGTTGTATTCAGACCTTGATATATGCTCATGATTAGTGACACCCCGATGTCTGGCTTGTTTGGTTATTCCGCATTTTTCTTTTAAATGTTCATTATGAGATTAACGGTCTATAAATGGTATAAAAATAACTTTTAATGGGAAACGGTTGACTTGGGAAATTGTGTCGGCTGGCCTTGTCTTCATGAGAGGCTCCGTTACGATCGGGTCCGATTTGAGGTCGTGACACTCGCTTGGGTCAAGCCTGAAATTCGGACCAAAGACTAATTACCTATTCACCTCCGAGCTCGGTTATGTAAGTTATTTTGGAATTCGACCTTAATTTGATGTTGAAACTGTTAGAAAGACATTTTTCAAATAATTTTTACTGAAATTGGATTTTTAATTAGATAAATGATTTCTTTATTGTTAGTTTGTATGGGTCCAATAAATCATAGAGTACCTTGTCCTCTACAAGTTTCGACTGAGAGCACTTGGTTAAGCACTAAGTAAATGAGGCAGAGGTTTTTTAAGTGAAAAAAACCCTGCACAAGGGGATCAGAAAACCATGACCTACCATGTAGGCTTTTAACTTCAGTAACTAGTAATCTTACCTATTACAAGCCACTTTACAATACTCCCGATTGCAAAGACTTTAAACTAACTTATGGTACTTTTGCTACAAGCCATTTTGTGACTATCCTAGTTACAAAGGCTTTTTCTAACTTGTAGTGATGTCACCACAAGACACCGATTTTTCTATTTTTGGTAGAAGCTTGAATAAGAAACAGAAACCTTCTAGTGATGTTTTTGTATAAAGACACGTTGGTACACCTTGATCACATCACTAGAAGTGATGTGAGTACTTTGTTTTGTTAGAGAATGAGTGGGCTGACAGTGTGGTGCAGTGCGGCAGAAACAGTGCTGCCAGTCACTTCAGTTCCAGCTGTGTCCAAAATGACTTTGTACTACTATATAGCAACCCCAAGAGCATCAGGTCCTTGTTTAGTTCCTAGCTCCTGAATCTGTAGTAGTTCATCTTTTACTGGAGTCTATTGAAGTTTGCATTAATCCAAAGTAGGTTAGGTTCCCTAACTGGTTCTTATCAGAAAGTTTGTTAGATCATCAAAACATAAGGCAAGAGTATTTAAGATCTATCAGTTTCCCCCTTTTTGATGATTGTCACACCTCCTTTTTTACACACTACAAAGGTAGCATATAAGGGAGTTTTTCCATTTTAAGTGATATTATTCGAAATGGAATTATTCATTTATCAGAGTCGCTACTTGGGATAGTTTATTTGGTGTCTCATGTCACCGGTTTATTTTAAATCCCAAATCGAGGAAATTTCGACTTTCCTTTTGAAGTCTTCGAACCAGAAATTCTGAATAAGGAATTCTGTTAACCCGAGGGAAGGTGTTAGGCACCCCTGGATTTCGTGGTTCTAGCACGGTAGCTTAAACTATTATAATTGGCCCATTATCTGATTTTTATACATGTTCTAGCCTATGGTGTAATTTTTAAACTTTAACCGCTTTATTTCATTATTTTTTAAGAAAAATTGCGACGTTATTTAAAATACGTCTCAAACCACATCACATAAATGCATCCGCAGCTCTCGATATATTTTATCTAACATTGTTGAGATTTGGATTTGGGTCACATAAATGTGCACCCGAATTTAGGAAGGTAAATTATTAAACAGCATACCTAAAGCAACTATGCACTTTAAAGTTTGCGAGGGCCATGGAAATTCAACTAAATAGTACCCCTCGATTTCTAAAGATTTTAAAAAAATAAGCGAGGGCCATGCATTTTTAGATTTTATTTGGCACGGCATACCTCAAATTATTTCAAAGGGCTTTATTATTCGAAGTTAGTATAACCAAGTTACATGAAATGTACCCCTAAATTTTAGAATTAGGCATCGTGACTATGTCACAGAAATCGTACCCATAGTTACAATGGTTTATTATAATTAAATATAGGAACAGGGATTCAACACACGGATAGTACGTTCATTCACATGCTTCCAACCTATCTAAGAGAGGTTAATAGTAGGAATTACATCATGGCTTGAACAACTAATCTAAATGACAAACCAAAGTTACAAACAGAAAATCTCAAAGTTGAAATTTTAAATTTTTTTTTTAACCCCGAATCCAGAATCTGAATATACACACCTATTACTAATTTAAAACTTCTATTTTTGTTCTAGTTTCGTGCTAATTACAAGCTTTAATACAACAGGCATACTAATATGTCCCACCAAATTGTGGTGTAAACACAATTACTCCAAATACTCCAACATCATTGCAAACAAAAGAAATCTCATCTAGCAGATCAGTTTATTGTTTATCCTTCATGTTAAAATAAATTATGGACCAGAATCCCATTGGTTTAGGTACTCTCTTCTATGAATACTAAAAACTACAACCTTGGCACAGAAGAAACAAAACTCTAGTACCATGGATAAAACTTTAGGCTTACCAACAGGCATTCTTCAATAAATAATCTTTCATTTCTCCGCTAGAACTCTGATTCGAACCAGACCACATCTTCAACTAATTCCACAAGCTTTCACATCATTTTCATAACTGACCACGCCTCAAATGATAATAAAAATAAGATTTCCAAGAGGGGAGGATTCAAATGCATTTCAAATATCGAGCACACAAACAAAAAAATGCAGAAAACATATTGAAAACAATCAAGACTATTAGCTTCATAATGCAAAGACAAACACATCACAACTGGACCACTCAGTGTGAATAAATGTCATATCAAGTAACGAACTAACATATAACTTAGATTTTTTATTAACATCTTAACAAAATACAAAGGTATAGTCACATACATAGTAACTTGAAATCAAACATAAGATCCATGACCAAATAAAGGTCAAAGAAAATCAAATGTGAAAATCGGCCACTAATTAGCAAACATTAAACAGCAGCAGTAGCAAAATCAAACTCCAAACAGCATCATGTGAAAAAGCTATGGCAAAAAGCTAGAGATCTAACAATGGCAGAATAGTAACGAACAACAGTTCTGTCGCTTCACACCAGAAGTTATGAATCAAATAAATGGAAATTGAGATGGTGAAGAAGTAAAGTCGGATGGGAGGCACTGCTCGTGTGTATCTGTTTGCTCATATGTGTATTTTTGGTCAGTCCAATCTATAGTTTGCTATGAGGTGAAGGAGAAAAATATGGGTGTGTAAGGTTTTTGGTTTTAAGAGAGGTGAGGTATCTGATTTCTTTTGATGAAAAAGTGGAGAGGAAAAGCTACCCTTAGCTGAAAGGGAGGGTCTCAAGTGAATGGTAAAATCTGATGCCTTAGGTCTAGGTCTTGCCTTGTATAAAAAGAGTTTGGGTTAAGAGGGTATTGGATATGGTATTGGGTTTGGCTTGTAGGATTGGGTCAATTTGAATTCTAGCCCAATTTTAAGGCCTAATAAAACCTTCTTCAAATTTTTTTCTCTTTTTGTTTTTGTTTTTCTTTCTTTTTTCTTTTAATTATAAATCCTAATAATTACAAATCTAAATTATCTAAAAATATGCAATTAAACTAATTAAATAATTGTAAAAATTATAAAATTACTTAATCCTAAATCAAAAGAGAATAATCAAAAAAGGAAAAAGTGTAAAAATGAAGCATTTTTTGTGATTTTCATTTTATAAAACAAATAGTTACTGATTAATTCTAAAAGTGTAAAAATAAATCCTAAATGCAATGCATGATATTTTGGTATTTTTTTTATGATGTAAATAAAACTTAAACATGTACAAAAATGCAAACAATTAAATAAAAATCCTACAAAATCTTATAAAAATGAAAATTAATTGGAAAAAGTCTATTTTCTTTTATTTTATAGGATTAATTCATATAGGGCAAAAATCGTGTACTCACAACTGCCCATCTTTTCTCGAAAACATGAAGAGTTTTCGGGCAAAGACAAAATGAGCAATTATGAGAGATTTTTGCCCGTTTGAAACTCCATGGGAAGCCTTTTTGAAAAAGCCCGACCGAACCTTGCTTCAAAGGTTGCCTACATATCCTTGGCTATAAAGGAATAAGGTCAGTGTAGTTCTGGAAGTTTTGGTAGCTAGGACTACCGAGAAGCTGTGATTTTGCTGCTGTTTCTACTTGCTGAGCTCCTTATTACACAAAAATGAAAAGTAAGAAGCTAATCTAGCTAAACCTGTTAACTACGAGTTACAATATTCCTATCTATAAATCTCTTGAAGCTTGATTTTGAATCTTAGCTGGTTCTTCATGCTGACTCTAATCTGAATCTTGATGCTCGTCAGCTGTAGGTACTGGTTCTTTCTTCAGCTTTGGATCAAGGCGGGACATGCGAAGCTTGTGACTTCAATCATATCTTGAGCAGTTCGCGTCTTCCTCCACTTCAACACTTTGAGGTCACTTTTTTTTTGTTCTTTTGTTCTTTTCTTTATTTTGGATTGAGACTCATTCTTTTTGTCATCTCGAATTCTGTGCCTCGAGGTCAAACCTATTCAGACACAAAAATCAAACAAACGAACAAAATTTTTCTGCCCCTGTTTTAAATAGGAAAATTTTGTGAGTTATTTACAACACAAATCTAAGCTATTTATTAATTGAAAGCAACAAAAGTCAGGATTGTGTATCCTTGAAAATAGGGAGTGAAGCCCTAAATTGGGAAGATTGCCAGGTTATGCTGGAAAGCTGACCGGGTTATGCCGAAAAAGAAAAAGGGTTCTCGGGTTATGCTTGGGAGGTCCACGGGTTATGCAGGGAGAAAAGAAAAAAGGTCCCTGGGGTATGCCAGGGAGGTCCACGGGTTATGCCGGAAGAAAAGAAAAAAGGTCCTTGGGTTATGCCAGGGAGGTCCACGGGTTATGCCAGGAGAAAAGAAAAAGGCCACTGGGTTATGTAAGGAAAGTCCACTTGTTATGCTGGGAGAAAAGAAAAAAGGTCCTTGGGTTATGCCAGGGAGGTCCACAGGTTATGCCAAGAGAAAAGAAAAAAAGTCCTTGGGTTATGTCAAGAAGGTCCGCGGGTCATGCTGGGAGAAAAGAAAAAAGGTCCCTGGGTTATGCCAGGGAGAAAAGGATAAAGATCCTCGGGTTACACCGGGGAGGTCTACGGGTTATGTCGGGGAAAAGGAAAAAGGTCCTTGGGTTATGCCAGGGAGGTCCATGGGTTATGCTGGGAGAAAAGAAAAAATGTCATCGAGTTATGTCAGGGAGGTCCACGTGTTATACTAGGAGAAAAGAAAAAAAGTCCTTGGGTTATGCTAGGGAGGTCCACAGGTTATGCCAGGAGAAAAGAAAAAAAGTCCTTGGGTTATGCCAGGGAGGTCCAGGGTTTATGCTGGGAGAAAAGAAAAAGGTTCCCTTTTTTATGCCAGAGAGAAAAGGAAAAAAATCCTCGAGTTATGTCCGGGAGGTCCACGGGTTATGCTGGGGAAAAGGAAAAAGGTCCTTGGGTTATGCTAGGGAGGTCCACGAGTTATGTCGGGAGAAAAGAAAAAAAGTCCTTGGGTTATGCCAGGGAGTTCCACGGGTTATATCGGGAGAAAAGAAAAAAAGTCATTGGGTTATGCTAGGGAGGTCCACGGGTTATTGCCAGGAGAAAAGAAAAAGGGTCCCTGGGTTATGCCAGCGAGAAAAGGATAAAGATCCTCGGGTTATGTCGGGGAGGTCCATGGATTATGCCGGGGGTAACTAGGAAATGAGGCCCTATGTTGGAAGGATGAAGCTAAAGATTGGAGGCCCTATGCTACCATGATTTTGGAATTTTTCTTCCTTTCTTTTTTTGTTCATCATTCTTCATTTCATTTTTTTTAAGTTTAAGAAAATGAGTAAAAATGCAGGAAAGAACTTGAAGGAGACTTCCCTTTTGGATTGATTATTGCTGCAGAGCTATTTCCAGCTCTTGCGCAGTTTCTTTTGGTTGCACCTGTTTCTTGCAAGGTTGCTTTGAATTGTACCTGTTTCCTGTTTTCAAACAAAGAACAATTGTTAGTTTGAAACAGTGGTTGGTTTTGTGCCCTTTCTTGTTTCGATCACTTGATTTCGGCCCTTTCAACTGCAATTGGTTACTTCTTGAACACCGATAGAATTTCTGTCTCTGGAGAAAACTCTGGCTTTTCCAGACTTTGTCATGATGATTTGTTGGTGGACCTCAACCTTTTGAACTTTATTTTCCCTTCGTTGGCCTTTCCTTTCTGACTTTTTTTTTCTTCGGAACATTGGGGAATTTTTGGGTCCTCAAACTTTGATACAACGGCTAGTCATGTGGGATTTATCCTCTTCCAACTTCATTTCTCCTTTCTAGGCCTCTCTTTTCTGGCTTCTTTCTTCCTACTTCAGTTTCAGAGCATTTGGGGTACCTTAGCTTCTTCAACTTTTGCCGAGGTGGTTAGCCATGTGGGACTCAACCTTTTCAACTTCAATTGCCTTTATAGGCACTTTAATTTGATTTTCTCTTTCTGAGAGTTTTGATTTCGAAGTATCAGCTGCCATAGCTAATCGGGATCGACTTGATGCCCCTGAAGAAGTTGGGTGCCTTTCTTCACATTAACTCGCGCCAAATGAGAACCCTGTAAATCAGTCTTGCCATCCTTTCTTTGTCTTAGTTTCGGAAAAATGTGAGACCAAAAGGGATTCAAAGAAAAAAAACAATGGAATAGCGAATGAGTTTAAAACAAGAAGTGTCCCTTTCGGGGAAAGGAAAGAACGACTTATCTGGAGTACAGGCGGACTTCAATGAACATGACATGCCTTTGGACTGGATGCCTGATCTATGTAAACCGTCCAACTCTCAAAAATTCATCACAACATTTGCTTCAAAATTCGAGAAACCTTGCCAGGACTTTGTCGGCATCGATGGCTGTGAGGATCCTCTTTTCAATCAAGCGCGCCCATTATGAGTTTTCACAAGCTGACCTCTCTCATTTCGCTTCTCAACATTGCCTTATAGTGCTCTTTGCGAGTTTTCACTAACCAGGACCTCTCATTTTCAATTTATCTACTCACCATCGCCTTACGATGCCCGTAGGTTTTCACCTATAAGACTTTCTCATTTTATTTCTCTCATCCTTATTGTATCGGATCCAAAACAACTATGTTTTTCGGTCCTTGAACATTCTCACCGATTGATCGAAAGGACTTGAACAGGGTTTGGGTATAAAGGATTTGGACTGAATTACAACTTTGGAACCATTCAAGCAGGATCATCACCGAACCATTATAATACCTTCTTTCACTTTTAAGGGGGCTTTAGAGTTTTATTTTGGTGTGACTGAACCCCAGAGAGAGACTGCCTACGTATCCTTTCGGAATCAAGTTGAACGTAGTTCAAAAAAAATATTTTGTTTTTGATTTTTTTCTATTTTGTTTTGTTTTCTTTTTTTTTTCTATTTTGTTTTGTTTTGTTTTTTTTTCTTTCTCTTTCATTTTTCATTTATTTTTCTTTTTTTTCCTCTTTTTTTTCATATTTCTCTTTTTCTTCTTTTTTTTTACATTTTGTTTGCCTTTTCTTCCCTTTTTTCTCTTTTTTTTTTGTTTTTTATATTTCTCTTTTTCTCTTTTTTTTTTTATATTTTATTTTTCAATAACACTTCTAGGTTCCAAAGAGGGTAATCAAAGAATGGGGGCCATGCTCAAAGCTTCCCCTCTTTACTCGGAAACATGAAGAGTTTTCGAGCAAAGATAAAATGAGCAATTGTGAGGGATTTTTGCCCGTTTGAAACTCCATGGGAAGCATTTTTAAAAAATCCTGACCGAACCTTGCTTTAGAGGTTACCTACATATCCTTGGCTATAAAGAAATTAGGTCAGTGTAGTTTTGGAAGTTCTAGTAGTTGGGACAGCCGAGAAGCTGTGATTTCGCTGTTGTTGCTGTTGTTTCTGCTTGCTAAGCTCCTTATTACACCAAAATGAAAAGTAAAAAGCTGATCTAGCTATACCTGTCAACTACGAGTTACGAGATTTCTATCTATAAATCTCCTGGAGCTTGATCTTTAGTCTTAGCTGGTTCTTGATGCAGACTCTTATCGGGATCTTGATGCTCGTCAGCTGTAGGTACTGGTTCCTTCTTCAGCTTTGGATCACGGTGGAACATGCGAAGCTTGTGACTTCAATCATATCTTGAGCAGTCCGCGTCTTCCTCCACTACAACACTTTGAGTTCACTTTTTTTTTGTTCTTTTGTTCTTTTCTTCATTTTGAATTGAGACTCATTCTTTTTGTCATATCGAATCTTGTGCCTCGAGGTCAAACCTATTGAGACACCCAAAACAAACAAATAAACGAAATTTTTCTGCCACAGTTTTGACTAGGAAAATTTTGTGAGTTATTTGCAACACAAATCTAAGCTATTTCTTTATTGAAAGCAACAAAAGTCAGAATTGTGTATCCTTGAAAATAGGGAGTGAAGCCCTAAATTGGGAAGATTGCCAGGTTATGCTGGGAAAATGACCGGCTTATGCCGGAAAAGAAAAAGGGGTCCTCGGGTTATTTCGGGGAGGTCTACGGGTTATGCCGGATAAAAGAAAAAAGGTCCTTGGGTTATGCTAATGATCTCCACGGGTTATGCCGGGATAAAGAAAAAAGGTCATTGGATTATGCTGGGATAAAGAAAAAGGCCCTTGGGTTATGCCAGGGAGGTCCACGGGTTATATCGGGATAAAAGAAAAAAGGTCCTTGGGTTATGCCAGGAAGGTCCACGGGTTATGCTGGGATAAAAGAAAAAAGGTCCTTGGGTTACGCCAGGGAGGTCCACGGGTTATGACGGGATAAAAGACAAAAGGACCTTGGATTATGCCAGGGAGGTCCACGGGTTATGCCGGGATAAAAGGAAAAAGGTCCATGGGTTATGCCAAGGAGGTCCACGGATTATGTCGGGATAAAAAAAAGGTTCTTGGGTTATGACAGGGAGGTCCACGTGTTATGCCAGGATAAAAGAAAAAAAAAGGTCCTTGGGTTATGCCTGGGAGGTCCACGGGTTATGCCGGGAGAAAAGAAAAAAAAGGTCATTGGGTTATGCCAGGGAGGTCCACGGGTTATGCCGGGAGAAAAGAAAAAAAAGGTCCCTGGATTATGCCAGAGAGGTCCACGGGTTATGGCGGGGATATCTAGGGAATGAGGCCCTATGCTGCCATGATTTTGAATTTTTCTTCCTCTTTTTTTTTCATCATTCTTCATTTCATTTGTTTAGAAGTTTAAGAAAATGACTAAGAATGCAGGAAAGAGCTTGAAGGAGACTTTCCTTATGGATTAATTATTGCTGTAGAGCTTTTTCTAGCCCTTGCACCTGCTTCTTACAAGGTCGCTTTTGGATTACACATGTTTCCTGTTTTCAAATAAAGAATAATTATAGTTTGAAACGGTGGTTGATTTTTTGGCCTTGATTGTTTCAATCACTTATTCCCGGCCCAGCTTCTTTGATGAAGATCTCAGTTGCAACTGCTTGTTTCCTGGGGACCAATTTCATTTCAAGCTCTGAGAACCTATGATTTTTTCAAGATTTTGCCATGATGGTTGGTTGGTGGAACTCAACCTTTTCAATTTTATTTTGCCTTCGTAGGCCTTTCACTTCAGACTTTTTTTCCTTTTTTTGTTTTTTTTTGTTATCGATTAAAATATTTGTTACGCTCCAGTTTTCCTCTTTTTGAGATCCAATTCGCAGTTCTTAAATTTTAATTCAGTCAAACATAAATATAAATTAAACACTATAAGACAAGTTCAACTATGGATATTTAAATCTAACTCAAGTAATTCACATTAGGGTCGCCCAAGTAATTTTTTCAAGCTTAATATTAAACATAATGCAAATCACAAGCAGCCTTTCAAACAAACAGAACCTATAAAAATGAGGTTCAAGCATTACACCATCCAATCAAACAAGTTACATGAATGAAATCAATGTCATACCTCAACAGCCAAGCAAATATCCCAAAATAACCAGATAAAAGCTGAAAAGGTGAATCAATGGGACAGGAACAACATAGCAGTAGCGAACGACAACTCCATCGCTTCAATAGAGCTCAAGAAACTTGAAAATGGAGCCTAGCAATGTTGAAGAGCAGGAACAACATTAAGAACCTCGACAGTTATAGCAATCGAGTCGAACAAAATCGAGCAGTTTTGTATATTTTTTTTTGAAATTTGAAAGAATCGGAAACTAGGAGAGGGGTTTGAAAAATTTTTGAAACCTCAATTTCCCCTCAAGATTTCGGTTCGATTTCTGCGGCTCTTTCAGTTTTTTAGAGATTTTTTTCTTTATATTATTTATTTCCAAATGTACTTTTGGAACTTTCCAATTGCAGAGATACCTCCTTCACTGCCTCGTGTGTGTGTATTTCAAAATAGGAGTGATGATTCTAAGAGATCTCTTAGGGGTGGCTTTTCGTTCAGGGGAGGGGAGCCATCTTCGTTTTGGGTGTGGTTTGGAGAAATGAAGAAGAAGAAGAAGCAGAGAGCTGGAGGGTGCGCTACTGCTCTAGATTTCTAAGGGGTGGAGGATCTATTTTCATGTGTAGCCTAATCCTCTCTCTATATAGGTCTAGGTCTAGATTTTAATTGGAAAGGTATGAGTTTTGGGCTAATGGGTTTGGGTAGGGAGATTGGGTATTGTGTTTGGGCTTGGATGATTATTTTATAGAGGAAAAAACATAACTAGCCAATATTTAAGAAAAAATTATAAAAACGTAGCAGTAATTATTGATTATCATTTTTGGCAAATAAATATTACTAATATGTTGTAGCAGATTCCAACAGCGGAACCTTCTTTTTGCCGAGATTCATGCTTATTTCAGACCTTAATTGCACGTATTTCGATTATTATTAGTTTGATATATTTTCTTTTATAAACTAATATTTTACTTTTTATTGTAGTAATCATAATATCACTAGTACATCACTAATTTATAAGCAGTGGAAGATATAGATTTATGGTCCATTTTATTATAGATAAATATAGGATTAAGAAAATATAATGTATCAATATGATAGGTATAATAATGGTTTGTTTTATTTGAAGTATTTTTTCAAATGAACCTATCAATGTATTTCAAGAATTTAAATATTTGTCATATGTATTTTGAATATTTAACTGTATAATGATGGTATAATTTAAGTAACAATAAATATTTCAAGTGTGATTATATCAATGGTATGCATTTTTTATTATTAACTACACAATATCAATATGAGGTCTAATATATTGTATAATGCTAGTATATTAATAATAATTTATTGTGATGATTCAAATGTTTTGTTATGTATTTATAAATTTTATATATGGTATAATTTTAATATAATAATGATACGTCGTATTATACTAGTATAATAATGGTACATTTGGGTATGTTGTTGTTGTTGTTGTTGTTGTTATAATGGTATCTTAATTTTTAGACTTTTTAGATGTGGCTTTTTTCTTTTATGTATATTAGTTTTAATATTATACATGAAATAATAGATGTATAATTATAGTATCATGGGTGATTCAAATGTGATTCGAGCTGTTAGGCGCCATCACGATCTCCGGATGAAAAATTTCGGGTCGTGACAGTTGGAGAACCTGGTAGTGCTTTCATGAAGTAATTGATATTCTAATGCATTTTTACTTTAGAGAGAGATCCATAGAAAGAAAAAAGAAATGATTCCATTTGTGTTGACTCCACAAAGAAAATCAAGTTAGATTTTTTAGATTCGGAGAGAATGCGAGAGAATAGTTGGAAGGATAAAAATATGACAGAAATTAGGAGTACTGAAAAAGTGTAGTTATAGTATAATAGTATGATAGAAGATTAACAAATTAAAATGGAACAAAACTGATCCCTTGATTTGTGGGAAAGTCATGAACGTTTAATTTGTCAAAATCTATTCTATTTGTAAATAAATCTGCTAAATTTGAAATAAATAAAAAATACATTCCTTTATATAAATAATCTCACAAAAATGCTCTACGATATAAAAATTCGTATTTTTTTTAGGGGAGGAAATCTTTGGGCTGAATTAAAGGTGGCCCAATTCTGAAAATGACATCCCTTCTTCAATTTTATTTTATTTCTAATTTTCTTTTATTTTCTTTTTCTTTAATTAAAAATTTTAAAATTAAAACCCTAAATTATCTAAAAATATAAAATTAATTAACTAATTATAAAAATTGTAAACCTCACTTAAATCTATATTAAAAGTGGAAAATGGATAACCTAAAAATTAAGAGATAATAAATGTAAAAATGAGCTATTTTTTGTGATTTTCGAATTTCTATAAATAAATAATTACTGGTTAATTCTAAAAATGTAAACAAAACCCAAATGTAATGCATGATTTTTTGGTATTTTTTATAGTTTAAATAAATCTTAAACGTGCATAAAATGTAAATAATTAATAAAAATCCTATAAAATGGCAAATACTTGGGAAAAGTCTATTTTCTTTGATTTTATAAGAGTATTTCATATAGGGAAAAAGTCACGTGCTTACAGCTACCTCTCTTTGCTCGAAAACATGAAGAGTTTTTGGGCAAACATAAAGTGAGCAATATGAGGGATTTTTGCCCGTTTGAAACTGCATGAGAAGCATTTTTAAAAGAGTCTGATCGAACCTTGTTTCAAAGGTTGCCTACATATCCTTGGCTATAAAGGAATCAGGTTAGTGTAGTTTTGGAAGTTTTGGTGGCTGGGACTACTGGGAAGTTGTGATTTCACTGTTGTTGCTGCTGCTACAGCTTGCCGACCTCCTTATTACACCAAAAGGAAAATCAAAAGCTAAGCTATCTAGGCCTATCAACTACAAGTTACAAGATTCCTATCTATAAATCTCTCAAAACTTGATCTTCTATCTTAGTTGGTTCTTGCTGTGGACTCTGATCCGAATCTTGATGCTCGGCAGCTATACGTACTAGTTCTTTCTTAAGCATTGGATTAAGGCGGGACATGCAAAGCTTGTGACTTCAGTCGTATCATGAGCAGTCCGCGTCTCTGTCCGCTTAATCATTTTGAATTTACTTCTTTTGTTCTTTTTCTTGTTTTCTTTATTCTGGACTGAGGCTCATTCTTTCGGCTACCTCGGATCCCATGCCTCGAGGTCAAACCAGCTCAAATGCCAAAACAAACAAACGAACGAAATTTTTTTGCCCCAATTTTCACTAGGAAAATTTCGTGAGTTATTTGTGACAAAGGTATGAACTTATTCTTCATCGAAAGAAATAAAAGTTAGGATTGTGTATCCTTGGGAATAGGGAACGTAGTCCTGAATTGGGAATATTTCTAGGTTATGCTAGGAATATGATCGGGTAATATCGGAAAAGAAAAAGGGGTCCTTGGGTTATGCAGGAGAGGTCCACAGGTTATGCCGGGATAAAGAAAAAAGGTCCTTGGGTTATACCAGGGAGGTCCACGTGTTATGTTGGGATAAAAGAAAAAAGGTCATTGGGTTATGCCAGGGAGTTCCACCGGTTATGCCGGGATAAAAGGAAAAAGGTCCTTGGGTTATGCTACGGATGTCCACGGGTTATGCCGGGATAAAAGAAAAAAAGGTCCTTGGGTTAAAAGAAAAAAAAGGTCCTTGGGTTATGCTAGGAAGGTCCACGGGTTATGCCGGGAGAAAAGAAAAAAAAAGGTCCCTGGTTTATGCCAGGGAGGTCCACGGATTATGCCGGGGATATCTAGGGAATGAGGCCCTATGCTACCATGATTTTGATTTTTTCTTCCATTTTTTTTCATCATTCTTCATTTCAGTTTTTTGTTTTTTTAAAAGTTTAAGAAAATGAGTAATAATGTAGGAAAGAACTTGAAGGAGACTCTTGAAGGAGACTTCCCTTTTGGATTGATTATTACTGCAGAGCTTTTTCTAGTCCTTGCACCTACTTCTTGCAAGGTCGCTTTTGGATTGCACATGCTTCCTATTTTCAAACAAAGAACAATTGTTTGTTTGAAACGGTGGTTGGTTTTGTGGCATTGATTGTTTCAATCACTTAATCCCGGCCCAACTTCTTTGATGAATATCTCAATTGGAACTGCTTGTTTCCTGGGGACCAATTTCATTCGGGCCCTGAGAACCTATGGTTTTTTCCAGATTTTGCCATGACGGTTGGTTGGTGGAACTCAACCTTTTCAACTTTATTTGGCCTTCGTAGGCCTTTCACTTCTGAATTTTTGCCATTTTTTTTTGTTTTTTTTAACTTTGGAGTATTGGGGAACTTTTGGCTCTTCAACTTTGCTGCAACGGCTAGTCGCGTGGGACTTAACCTTTTCCAATCTCTATTTCGCCTTCATAGGCCTTTCATTTCTGGCTTCTTTCTTCCAACTTCAATTTTAGAGCATTAGACGCACCTTGGCCTTTCAAACCTTTGCCGAGACGGTTAGCCACGTGGGACTCAACCTTTTAAATTTTATTTGACTTTATAGGCGCTTCAATTTGATTTTCTCCTTCCAAGAGTTTTGATTTCGAAACATTGGATGCCATGGCCAGTCAAGGTTGACTTATGCCCCTGACGAGGCTGGGTGCTTTTTTGCACATTAGCTCGCGTCAAATGAGAACCCTGTAAATCAGTCGTGCCATCCCTTCTTTGTCTTGGTTTCGGAATAGTATTAGACCAAAAGGGATTCAAAGAAAACAAAGAATGGAATGGAGAATGAGTTTAAAACAAGAAGTGTCCCTTTCGGGGAAAGGAAAGAAGAAATTATCTAGAGTACGTGGGGACTTCAATGAATATGGCATGCCTTTTGGACTGGATGCCTGATCAGTTTAAACCATCCATCTCTCAGAAATTCATCATAACTTTTGCTTCAAAATTCGAGAAACCTTGCCAGGAATTTGTCGGCGCCGATGGCTGTAAGGATGCTATTTTCAATCAGGGGTGCCCTTTGCGAGTTTTCACAAGCTGAACTCTCTCATTTATCTTCTCACCATCGCTTTATAGTGCTCTTTGCAAGTTTTCACTAACAAGACTCTCTCATTTTGATTTCTTTGCTTACTGTCGTCTAACGGTGCCCGTGTGGGTTTTCACCAATAAGACTCTCTCATTTTATTTTTTTATTTTGATTGTATCGGATCCAAGTAACTGCATTCTCTGATTCTCGAACATTCTCACCGATTGATTGAAAGGACTTGCACGGGATTTTGGGGTAAAAATAATTTGGACTGAATTACAACTTTGGAACCATTCAGGTGGGATCATCGCCAAATCATTATAACATTTGCCCAGTTTTACATTTGGGGGAATTTGAATTTTTATTTTGGTGTGACCGAACCACAGAGAGAGGCTGCTTACGTATCCTTTTGCAATCAAGTCGAACATAGTTCAGGGAACTTTGTTTTTTTATTTTGTTTTCCATTCCTTTTCCACTTCTCTCTTTCTTTTTCATTTTTTTTCATTTTCTTTCTCTTTTCTTCCCTTTTTTTGTCTTCATTTTTCATTTCATTTTCTTTGCCTTTTCTTCCTTTTTTTGTATCTTTCTTTTTCTTCTCCTTTTTGTATCATTCACTTTTTTTCCAAAGAGGATAATCAAAGAAAAGTAACCAGCTCAAATGGTTTACAAAAGGGTTAATAGTGTTTGGGTAGCGAGAATGAAAGCCTTTGTCATCCCAACCGTACAATATTAATACTATATGGAGGATCAAACAGAGCAACTTTTGACTGCATTTGCATTGACAGTTCTTTCGGGGACATTTTCTTCGATGTGTCCCAAGTACAACGCACTCTTTTGGCAGTACTCTTGTTGCAATGGATGGACCTTTCCAATCTGGAGCCAATTTTTCTTTAGCTGCTCCAACTCTTTATTTTATTTCCTTAAGCTTATCTTCTTAGCATTCTGGCTCTTGACTCATTATTTCGAAGTCTGACAGCGTCTCAGGATCTGGGCATGAAGTCCGCAAGCATCTCATGTTAACAGAACTGAAAAAAGAATAAGAAAAACAACGAGATTAAGAAAAGAGGCATTTCTGGACAATGAAATATTAATTTCATTTGATTTTTGATTTTTTTTATTGTTATTTTTTTTTTAATTTTTGAAGAGAGAAGGGTTTACATCAAAAAGTAAGACAATAAAGTAAACATCCGGATCACACCCTGAGATAATCCAGACGCAGAAAGGATGGCAAGACTGGCTGTCGAGATTCCCGTCTGATAGTGAACTTTCAGGCTTGGGACCATTTTTGGCTTTTCTTGTGTCTCGGCAATGGCTGCAGTAGCCTTCAGTGCCGGATCAAACTCCTCATCTTCACAAATCATTCCAACTATTGGCCCGACGTTATGGGCAGACAATAGATTGTTCATCACATCATGAGTTTCTTCATCCCGAACAATAATTCTTTCAGCTTCAATCAAATCTTCAACTACCCTTTTAAGGGTCCAACAGTCTTCTGTACTGTGTCCTACCACTCCAGAGTGGTATTCAAATCTAGCATCAGCTCGGTGCGAGGGGACTCGGGATTTTACCGGTTTGGGGCCACTGGCTGCAGGAAACCTCGCCTGACTAGCTTTTGGAACAAACCCGAGTATGATTTACCAATAGGGGTGAATTGATTCCTTTTGAAAGGCTTTCTTGGGAGAGGATTGTACTGAGGAAAATTTGATTGGGGATTGTATGGAGCTTGGTAAGGAAGGGCATTTCTAGGAAGTAGAGCTCGATTTTGTGTATAATGTTGTGGCCGCGTGCAAGGTTGCGTGTTCATCACCGCATACCAACAAAACCAACCACCTGAACAAAACTTGGCTAATTTGCTCACACCAAACAACCTTGTTAGTTTTGAGACATTTAACATATAAGAAATTGCACGTTGGGATGCAATGCACCTAACAGTTAAATGCTTCTACCTTATGTTTGAACGGTTGCATGTTTCATCCTGGCCTTAACTAACCCTTTCAGTATGTACCTCTTTTCTTTTATTTTTGCCTCTCTTTTTCTGCCTTTTTTTTTTCACTCTCTTTTTTTTCACTTTTTCTTTCTTTTTTTCACTCTATTTTTCTTTCAAATTCTTTTTCTCTCAGTTTATTTATGACTATGATCGAATCCGATGGGGATTTCCTACATATCATGACCCCGCATGAATAAGATCTTGCGTAGTTCGGGAAGATTGAGAATTGAGTAACTAACTCTTTTTTTTTCTTTTTATAAAACTCAGACCATGAAAGCTTTAAGGCAAAAAAAAATATTTTTTATTTTTTTATTTTTTTCTTTGGAATTTTCTAAAAAAAATACTTTAATAGAAGAAAGGGAATTTTCTGGATTTTTTATTTTTATTTTGTTTTATTTTTGAAAGAAAGACTTCTAAAAATTTATGTGCTTTTGATTTGAACTTTGGGAATTCAATAAAAAGAAAATATTTTTGTTCGAATTTTCATTTGTTTTCTCTTTTTCTAAAGAAGAAAGAAAATATTTTTGGATTTTGGAAGTTTCCTCCTAATTTTTGAAAGAGTGACTTTCAAGAAAATATTTTGGATTTCAGAGTTTTTTATTTTATTTTATTTTATTTACAAAAGATCTTCTAAAGAAAAGAAAAAAATATGTTTGGACTTTTTCAAAAATTTTGTGGACATTTTCTAAAGAAAGACATCTAAAGAGTATTTTTTGGATTTTTGTTTTTGATTTTTTTTTTGGATTTTTTTTTGAAAAAGTACGTCAAAATGAAGGAAACCCATACATTGGATTTTGATTTTTATTGATTTTTCTTTTTTCGCATGAAAGACATTAGAAAGAAGGAAACCATTTTTTTGAGTTTAAAAACTACTTTTTTTTTTAATTTTCTAAGGAAAGATTTCTAAAGAAGGAACTAAAGGAAAATTTTTTGGATTTTTTAAAAATTGGGGTCGGAACCAATGAGGTTTGCCTACGTATCTCACGTCCGGTGAGAATCGGACCCACGTAGTTCGGTCAGTTTTGACAGAACATGGGAAATATGGCACTTGAAATTTTGGCTCATTTTGAAATGACTTTTATTTTTTCAAAATTTCTGCAGAGTTTCAGTTTTCTAAATACCTACCTCTCACTTTTTGATTTTCTTTTTTTTTTTTTTAATTTTCTTTTTCTATTCTAGAAGCCGGTCAACATGCAAGCCAAAACAAACAGATGCGCAAGTAGCACGTAAGATGCATCAGAATAGTCTTTTAGTTTGGGTACACCTGTCCTAGACGGACTCAACCCCTATGTTGAGTCTCCAAGGTCAAATGCACGTGATGCAAATAATCGTTCCTACTAGGGACCCGGCATGAGGTTGCGTTATTCTAGGTCTAAAACTTGGAGTTTGTGTTCTAGACTTGGTTACCCGAGCGGACAACTGGGGCCGAAGAGGGGGCAACGTACCGGGAGCACTAAAGTATACCCGACCTTGTTGCTGGCCCAGCCTCGATCTATTTGGTATAATTTCTACAAAAAAAGCGGGCCACGCGAACGTGTGCACCATTTTCAGAAGACTCATAGGGGAGGTGTAAGAAGACATTTAAATACAGTTCAAGTAATATGAAAGTGGTAAACTTCAATTAGCACATGCAGTTCACAAAATACAGTAATATCAACAGTAAAGCCAAATAAAAATCACATTAACAAGCTCGAATTCTTGAACCCTGAAACAGAGATTCTGGGTTCTTTTTCCCAGCAGAGTCGCTAGAGCTGTCACACCTTTTTTTTTACCCGCACCACGAGAGGGCGGTATATAAGGGAGTTTTTTTTAATTTAAGTGATATTATTTGAAATGAGATTATTTATTAATCAGAGTCGCCACTTGGAATAAGTTACGGTGTCCCAAGTTACCAATTTATTTTAAATCCCAAATCGAGGAAGTTTTATTTTTTAAAGAGTCTTGCGAATCAGAAATTCTGAAAAAGGAATTCTGTTAACCCGAGGGAAGGTGTTAGGCACCCCCGGATTTCGTAGTTCTAGCACGGTCGCTTAGCAATTTATACTTGGCTTAAATTGTTTAACTACTCATTTTTAGGACCTATGTGTATTTGCCTTTTTACTGCTTTTAATCACTTGATTTATTCGTAATTAAAGAATTGAGTTACGCGTACGTATACTCATTTTCTTTTTGCGCGTCAAAATCATGTCACGTGAACATGTCCACGATTAATAACGCTTTGTTTATTTTATTAAGGAAAGTTTGGTTTGCATCCCTCGAGTCATTTTTTTAGAATTAAATTTGCAATTATATTATGCGAACATATACATAATCCCAATACTAGCCTAAATCAAGCCTAAAGAAAAACTACAAGCATTTGAAAATATTTATTTTTTCTAAGGTTTGAGATTATGGCAAGGCCATAGATTATTTATCCATTTTTAAGATTATACATCCAAGATACTGTTAACCATCCAAACTTTCATATACGAAACTAAAATCATGGTGCATATAGACTACAACAACAATATCCATAGTGTGAGGATTCAGCAAGAAAATGACTAGTTTCTCATAAAAAAGAAACAAAGTCCATCCCATAAACTAGATCTCACTGACACTTATACTACTAAATTAGGCATATTTAGCTCAAGTCAAACGTAAAGACATTAATTAATCTCCATTACACCAACATGATACAGTAGAAGTGCAAGACATGGTTTCAAATCAATTAACTGCCGGTATGGTTATTAAAAACTTGTAGTACTAACAACTCAAATTTTGATTCAATATCCTGCATTAGTAGTACTTGCTTCAAGCATATGAAGGTGAAAGCTCCAACTCTCAAGGGCAGATAAAACTCCCAAAAGTAGTCCAACTCTTGTAACGATCAAAATATTTGTTACTCTTCGGTTTTCCTCTTTTTGTGATCCAATTCACAGTTCTTAAATTTTAATTCAGTCAAGCATAAAATATAAATTAAACACTATAAGACAAGTTCAACTGTGAATATTTGAATCTAACACAAGTAATTCACATTAGGGTCGCACAAGTAATTTTCTCAAGCTTAATATTAAATATAATGCAAATCACAAGCAACCTTTCAAATAAACAGAACCTATAAAAATGAGATTCAAGCATTACACCATCTAATCAAACAAGTTACATGAATGAAATAAATGTCATACCTCAACAGCCAAGCAAATATCCCAAAATAACCAGATAAAAGCTGAAAAGATGAATCAATGGGACAGGAACAACAGAGCAGTAGCTAACAGCAATTCCATCGCTTCAATAGAGCTCAAGAAACTTGAAAATGGAGCCCAGCAATGTTGATGAATAGAAACATCGTTATGAACCTCGACAGTTATAGCAATCGAGTCGAACAAAATCGAGTAGTTTTGTATACATATATATTTTTTAAAAATTTGAAAGAATCGGAAACTATGAGAGGGGTTTGAAAAATTCTTGAAACCTCAATTTCCTCTCAAGATTACGGTCCGATTTCTGCAGGTGTTTTAGCTTTTCAGAGATTTTTTTCTTTTTAATATTTATTTTCAAATCTGCTTTTGGAACTTTTCAATTGCAGAAATACCTCTTTCGCTGCCTCGTGTGTATGTATTTCAAAATGGGAGTGATTATTCTAAGAGATCTCTTAGCGGTGGCTTTTCGTTCAGGGGAGGGGAGCCCTCTTCTTTTTGGGTGTGGTTTGGAGAAATGAAGAAGAAGAAGTAGAGAGCTGGAGGGTGCGCTGCTGCTCTAGATTTCTAAGGGGTGGAGGATCTATTTTCATGTGTAGCCTAATCCTCTCTAAATAGGTCTATGTCTAGGTTTTAATTGGAAGGGTATGAGTTTTGGACTAATGGGTTTGAGTAGGAAGATTGGGTATTGTGTTTGGGCTTGGGTGATTATGTTTGAGGGGAGGAAATCTTTGGGCTGAATTAAAGGTGGCCCAATTCTGAAAATGACACCCCTTCTTCAATTTTCTTTTATTTCTAATTTCCTTTTATTTTCTTTTTATTTAATTAAAAATCTTAAAATAAAAAATCCTAAATTATCTAAAAATATGAAATTAAACTAATTATAAAAATTATAAACCTCACTTAAATCTATATTAAAAGTAGAAAATCGATAACCTCAAAATTAAGAGACAATAATGTAAAAATGTGCTTTTTTTGTGATATTCGAATTTCTATAAACAAATAATTACTGGTTAATTCTAAAAATGTAAACAAATCCTAAATGCAATGCATGATATTTTTTGATATTTTTCATGATTTAAATAAAACTTAAACGTGCACAAGATGTAAATAATTAATAAAAATCCTACAAAAATCCTATAAAATGGCAAATACTTGGGAAAAGTCTATTTTCTTTGATTTTATAGGAGTATTTCATATAGGGAAAAAATCACGTGCTTACAATGATGACAAACTTAAATAGTTATATATTCAGATATAAGCAATCGGAGAGCAGTGTCAAAGAGCTCTCCCAGAGACGATGCTTTAAGTTATATATGAACCCGTTCCCAAATGTGGTTCCCCCGGAGTCCTATATTAGTCTTTATTCTTTTTCCCCTTTTGACATTATTAAAAAGAATAAAAGTGCAAAGAAGTCCAGCCAAGCTAACCCACGCCACACATGTGCATACTAACATGAGGAAAAATAGAAGACAAAGAGAAAGTACTAGAAAAAATAAAGAGGATTTATATTACTAATTTTAAATATACCTCGTCCTTTGAAAAACGGAAGAGGCAGCATTGGACTTGATCACGGGAGCAGTAGTAACAGTACATCCCAACCATACAAAAAAGACAACAAAAACTTCTACCAATCATCAACATAAATAGAAGAAAAATGAACATATCTAGAAAACTGGTCATTGAAGGGAAACTTAGGGGGCACTAGGAGGAAAAGGTTTGGAAGCTACAGGAAGTGTCTGGAGAACAAGGTCTATTCGGGCATTTCCTAACTTTTGCTCGTTCAGCAGTTCAACCTTCAGGTTCTCAACTTGTGCCTTGAGGTCAGCATTGTCTTAGGTCAAACCGATCACCTCATTGTTCGAAATGGAAATCATTCAAGCTTGCTGGCCTTCCAGGATAGCATTCCTGGCCTTCAATCGACGTATCTTCTCAACTGCGTTGTTCTGGGAATTGATGAGCTGAGACACAGTTGAAATGCTTCCTACACCCACATACTTTTCAATACACTCGCACTCTTCTAAGGTTGTTTTGGAGAATGTATGCTTATCTACTTTACCTATTCCCAGTGGAAACTCCAAGTATTTGAACACTTGTGTGAGCAAGAATCCATAGGGAAGCCCGTGGTTGCCATCCTTGAAATCAACCACTTTCTACATATGCTCAATCATTATGGCAGGCAAACTCACAGGATGGAAACCGTCCAATTGCTCCATTAAGTATAAATCAGATTTAGACGTGACAGATCGCCGTTCTGCTCGAGTAAGCAGGACTTTGTTAACCAACTCAAACAACAACTGGTAGACAGGAATTAGTGCTTTCTTATGGAATTATCTTTCACCACTCCAACTGTAGGAACTTGCAAAATTTCTCCAAGCACTTTCACGTCAAAGACAATGTCCACACCATTTACCAAAGCACAAACATGGTCAGTATCGACTGGAAAAAGACTGGCGAAGAAAATCTGGACCTCCTCCTCATACACTTTGGGAGCATCTACATAGAAAAGATGTGTCCACTTTTGAAACTCTACTATTTCCAAGATTTGGCGCATTCCAGTCTTTTTCGAGATTATGGGGTCAAACATTCACCCCAACAGAACTTTCTGATGCATCAAACACTCAGAGCTCAGGAACACCTCACTTTGTGCTTCTTTCTAGGACTAGGTTCTTCAATTGTTTCATACTTGCATTTCCTAAGTTTTTATCCGTTGACTTTACTTTTCCTTTTGTACTTGACAAGAATATCCTCATCACTCACAACCTTCTTCATTTTAGACTTAAAAGTAGACCCTTTCTCCAGGGAAATAGACTCAGACTTTTTCGAGGATCGCCTTACAAGGGCACCGAGCTCCTCAGGTGTTCCTTCTTCCACCTCAACAACAGAGATAGCTTTATCACCTACAGGTACATCATCCTTCACCAATTTTTTTCTTTTATTCTTACTACTTTTCTTTCTCTTTTGGAGTGCGGAATCGTAGGCCACTTTGACTCAGATCCTGGTGGTGGGGTGCTTGATTTTAGACTTAGGAGTCGAAACAACTCTTCGCTTACTGATGAATGCACCAAGTGCCACATTGTCAAGTTCTTCTTCATCACTAGATTGCATCTCTGGGCCTTGAATTTCCAGGGTTACAGCATTGAATGCAGGAACATCACTATCCTAGGGATGAGACTCCTGACTTGGGTCCTCCGGAGAGGGATGAGGTCTCCATGTGGAGCCCTAGTAGCATATGTTACTGCATCTCCCATAATGGTCCCTTCTTCCCTTACACTTTGTGACACGTGTTTTTGGGGAATGACCTTATGCAGTACCTCATCAGCGGATACCACAAACACCATCTTTTATTTGTCAATCGGTGCTTCCACAACCTTGGAGTCAACTGCAAAAATGGCGGTGTCTTTTGTAAACTTAGTAATTTGACCTTGCTCTCCACTTAGGGTTAGACTGGTGTGGGCAAGAGGCGACAAAGAAAACAGAATAGTAGTTTCAAGGGTTTCTGAGTTGGAAGGAGGTTGGGAAGCTAGGGAAGAGGTGACTATAGCAGTAGGAATGATAGAGGGTGACACGGACTCAGAGATGGCAAGAAGTTCCATAGACGGGTCAGGGGTGATTACAGATGACGCAGAAAGATCGTATGTTTTCTCGGCCATTGGGAGAGGTGGTATGATGATCCTTTCCTTTTTAATTGAAGTTAGAAAAGGTCTTATGGTGAAGAACGGAAGAAGACAGGAGTTTTTAAATAGAGAGGATAATTATGAAGGGAGAAGAATAGGCACCGGTTCTAAAACGGCGGCTGGGCCTAGAGAATTGTGATATTTCAGAAGGAGATGGAATGTTTGAATTGAAGGGACATGATAGCCGGACCTGAAAAGTTGATGATATGGCAGTTGTGTTTTGCACCTTTAAGGCATGTACTAAAGGATGCATAGAACTACTAACTTTTAGAACAAGAACCTGGTTCTTGAAAAACATTTTCTTCAAGCTCCCCTTTTAAAAAAAAAATCAATCCTCTTTTATCAGTCATGTACTTTATCTACTGCTCATATCCTCATCATGCGTGTTTACCTGCAACTGTATTGAAGTGAGTAGGATAAGGCCAAAAAACACTTTGAACCCATTATTTCTTGATAACAGAAGCTAACTCAAAAAGGAATCAGGTTCTTAATTTGGCCTCAACAGTCCCAGCATTACTCTGTTTCTGTCAAACTGTTCTCTACTTAGTGCCTTGGTGAAAATGCCTACAATTTGATCTTCTGTGCTGCAGAACTTCATGCATATCAACCCTTTCTCCATATTATCTCTTATAAAATGATGCCTCACATCAATGTGTTTGGTCCTTTTATGTTGAACTGGATTCTTTGCCATATTGAGTGCACTGGTGTTGTCACATAGGAGGGGCACACTCTTAGTGAGAACTCCAAAATCCTCTAGTTCCTGCTTGATCCATAGAAGCTAAGCACACCAGGATGCTGCAGCTATATATTCAGCTTCAGTTGTTGAAAGAGCCACTTAATTTTGCTTCCTTGTGCCCTAAGAGATAAGACATGATCCTAAGAAGTGAGCCATCCCAGAAGTGCTTTTTCTATCCACAAGATAACCTGCATAGTCTGCATCAACATACCCAATTAGATTAAAGTTGTCACCTGATGGATAGTATAGTACCGGGTCCTGCTTGCCATTGAGATATCTCAGTATTCTTTTGGCAACCTTCAAGTGAGATTCCTTAGGATTTGATTGACGCCTCGCACACAGCCCCACGCTGAAAGCAATATCAGGTCGACTGGTAGTGAGATAGAGAAGAGACCCAATGATGCCTCTATACATTATTTGATTCATAGGAGTTCTAGCTTCATCCATGTCTAGTCGGGTGGCAAATGCAATGGGAGTGTCTATCACTTTTAATGCTTCTATGTCAAACCACTTCAAGAGTTCCCTGATATATTTTTGCTGACAATTACCTTTATAAGACTATTTTACTTGAAGACCCAGGAAGAAGTTTAATTCACCCATCATGCTCATTTCAAATTCACTTCCCAAAAGTTTTGCGAATTCTTCACACACAGAGTCAGCTGTTGCTCTAAAAATGATATCATCAACATAAACCTGAACAATGAGCAGGTTCCTTTCTCGTTTCTTTAAGAATAGAGTGTTGTCAATTTTTCCTCTCTTGAATCCATTTTTTAAGAGAAATTTTGACAACCTTTCATACAATGCTCGAGGAGCCTACTTTAGCTCGTATAGAGCTTTTTCCAATTTGAACACATATTCAAGGTGCTCATAAAATTCAAACCCAGGGGGTTGCTTCACATAGACTTCTTCCATAAGCAGTCCATTCAAAAATGCACTTTTGACGTCCATTTGGAACAAAGTGAATTCCATATGAGAAGCAAAGGCAATCAGAATTCTGATGGCTTCCATGCGGGCCACTGGAGCAAATGTTTCATCATAGTCAATCCCTTCCTCCTGATTGTAGACTTGGACCACTAGCTTGGACTTGATCCTTGTGTTAATTCCATGTTCATCGAGCTTGTTTCTGAATACCCACCTAGTGCCTATAATGGTTCTATCTAGGGGTCTGAGTACCAGGTGCCAAACACTGTTTCTCTCCAACTAATATAGCTCGTCTTGCATGGCTGTAATCCAATATGAATCTTTTAAGGCTTCTTTGATGTTCTTGGGTTCTATCTAGGAGAGAGAGGCTGAGAAGGCAAGTGGATTTCTAGCTCTTGACCTGGTTTGAACTCCAGAATCTAGAGGAGTGATTATGTTATCTATAGGGTGAGAACTTTCATGTCTCCAGTTAGATGTTTGGGGTTCATTCTGAGAGGAAGACCGTATGTTTGGTTGATTCTCTTTTATCTTTCTTTCAGATGCCAGTGGAGTTCCCTGAACTGCATTAACCACTCTTTCTTCAACTTCAGTGATTGTAATTGAAGTGTTTGGTTCTGTTGTCGATGAGGCTGCATTACCTTCATTTGGCTCCGTAACTTGACTCATCAAGCCTGCCTTTCCATTTGTCATGTTAATGACTTCACCAGGAACAAGTAAGGGTTCTCCATCTTGATCTTCCTTAGTACTCTTCTCAAATGATGTGTGAGATTCATCAAAAATAACATGGACACATTCTTTAACACATTGAGCCCGCTTGTTATAAATCTTGTAAGCCTTGGTTTGATAAGAGTAGCCAAGAAATATCCCTTCGTCACTTTTAGCATCGAACTTACCAAGCTGATCCTTTCCATTGTTGAGAACATAGCATTTGCATCCAAATAGTCTTAGGCAGGTCAGCTTGGGTTTTCTTCCATTCAGTAGTTCATATAGGGTCTTGTTCAGAATTGATCTGATTATGCACCTGTTCACTAAGTAGCAGGCAGTATTGACAGTTTTAGCCCAAAAGGTTTTTGCAAGTCCACTATCAATCAGCACTGTTCTTGCCATTTCTTCCAGAGTTCTGTTCTTTCTTTCTACTAATCCATTTTGCTGAGGAGTTTTAGGAGCCGAGAAGTAGTGAGTGATGCCATTTTCATTGCAAAATTCATCAAATTTTTCATTGTCAAATTCTGTTCCATCATCATATCTAATTAATACAACTCTCAATTCCATCTTCACCTAGATTTTCTTCACAAAGGCCACAAATACTTCAACCATCTCATCTTTTGTTCTAAGAAAAAGAGTCCATGTGAATCTGGAATAGTCATCCACGATCACAAAAATGTATCTCTTTCCTCCTCTGCTTTGCACCCTTATAGGTCCATATAGATCCATGTGCAGAGCTTAAGCAGCTTTGAAGTGCTCACATCTCTTTTTGACTTAAAGGAGGACTTCACATGTTTTCCTCTAGCACATGCATCACAAACTTTTTTGAATCTTGAATTGTGACATAGGCAGACCATGGACCAGGTCCTTCTGAATTAGTTTATTCAGAAGGGAAAAACTTGCATGGCCAAATCTTCTATGCCATAGTTCAGCATCATCATCAACCACCTTCAGACAATTCAGATCACCACTCTGTAAGGATTCAAAATCAGCAACATAGATGTTCTTCTATCTTTTGGCCAACGGAACTGTTTCACCAGTCACAAGGTCAGTGACTGTACTTATTTTGGACAAGAACTCCACCTTGTTTCCTTTATCGCAAATCTGAGAGACACTCAGGAGACTGTACTTGAGTCCATTGACATAGTACATATTTTCAATAAAGTGAGTGAGTGACTTCCCAACTTTTCCAACTCCAAGAATGTACCCCTTTTTGCCATTGCCAAAGGATACACTCCCTCCTTGCAGGGATTTTAGTGAAAGAAAGTCTGTGGTATTCCCAGTCATGTGTTTTGAACATCCACTATCCATGTACCATTGTTGACTGCTTCCCTTTACTGCTTCCCTGCACAAGAAAATTAGGAGTTAGTTTTAGGAACCCAAACAAGTTTGAGTCCCTTATAGTAACCAAGAGGATGAATAAGAGCTCTCTTAGTCCATGCATGTAAAGTGCATTTTCTGTAAGTAGAACCTGGTCCCTCTTTTGTGGTCATAGTTTCAGTAGCTACTTTATCTTTTGGTACTGACTGATTCTTGGCTTGGACACCTTCCATGGGGTGCACAGTGTTCCTACATTGGCTACGAGGCCAGTTATCAGATGCAATGTCCTCGTACTGTGAGGGTTGTAAGGATCTTTCTTCCTTAGGAACCCTGCTCCCCACCCTTTTCCATTGTCATTAGTGAACAAGGTTGTGGTAGCTTCTACGGACCAGGTCCACTTTAGAGACTTTTCAAGAACATTCATTACTCTTTCTAGATTGGCTTGGAGGAGCTCGTTTTTCTCAATTTCAGCACTCATCCTACATCTCAAGGCCTTCACCTCATCTTTAAGCCTAGAATATTCCTCACTCACTATCTCCTTTACTCTTTCAGAGTTTTCAAGTTTTGACTCAGTCAAGGGCTTTGCTATTGGTTCCCTTTGGTCGGAAGTTTCTGCCAAGAGATCACTTTTTTCTTTTCTAAGAATTTCAATGGCTTTGATCAGTTATTGCAGCCTCTAAGTCTTCTCTAATATGTTCAGATTCTTCTAGTTCTAAGAACAAGGAGTCCCTATCCTTCACAAGACTAAAAAAGGCAGTAATTAAAATATCAGCTAAACACATGAGTTTTTTTGGAGAATATGATTTCAGATTTCTCTAAACACCCCTGAAGGTTACCTCTTCGTTGCCATTTTCTTCATTATTGTCTAATTGAGTCATCTAAGCAAGTGTTGAGTCATATCCAATATCCCCGCCTTCAACTCCCATCGTAGAACTATCATCAGTATTAGATTTTTCTAGTTTTACTCGTATAGTTCCCCCATAAGCTATTTGCAAAGCCTCCCATATTTCCTTGGCAGTGTCGCATATAGAGATTATGTCGTACTCTTTAGGTTCCAAAATATCTTCCAGGATTTTCTTGGCACGAAAATTCTTCTGCATCATTTCTTTGTCTGCTTCAGTGTATTCTTTGCTGGTCCGTTTTATTGAAAATGGAAATTCATTTAGTACCTTGATTGGAACAAACTGACCATCGCAGATAACATCCTAAAGCTCGCAATCCTCGGCCATGATGAAATCATTCGTTCTAGATTTCCACCACCAATAGGATTTTCCATCAAACTTGGGTGGATGATATATGGATTGAACTTCTTCAAAATTTAGTGGAGCCGCCATGAGGATCCTTTCGAGGTGCAAGCCTGATAGGAAGAACCCGCTCTGATACCAATTGTTAGTTTGCATGGGTCCACCAAATCGTAGAGTACCTGGTCCTCTACAAGTTTCTGCTGAGAGCACTTGGTAAAACAGTAAGTAAATGAGGCAGAGGATTTTTACATGGAAAAATCCTCCGCACAAGGGGATCAAATACCATGACTTACCCTGTAGGCTTTTAACTTCACTAACTTGTAATCTTACCTATTACAAGCCACTTTACAATATTCCCGATTTCAAGGACTTCAAACTAACTTGTGGTACCTTTACCACAAGTCACTTTGTGACTATCCTAGGTACAAAGGCTTTTTCTAACTTGTGGTGCTGTCACCACAAGCCACTTTGTAACTCTACGATTACAAAGACTTTTCTTAATGACTAAATCTAGCCACAACCTAAACTCAACGAGTCTGAGGATTTAAAAGAGGATTCCTAATCAGTAAACTTCTAACTAAGCGATTTAGGAGATATTGTAAGTACAATAACAAGGTTACAACTAAAACTAGGACATGAATGATCAATCTTTAAGGAACTGGTCCGTAGTAGCGTTCAACCTCTTTCTTCAAGCTTGAGAGAATTATTTTTTTTATTTTTGCTAGAAGCTTGAATAAGAAACAGAAACCTTCTAGTGATAGTTTTGTATAAATCCACTTTGGTACATCTTGATTACATCACTAGAAATGATGTGAGTACTTTGTTTGGTTAGAGAATGAGTGGGCTGATAGTGTGGTGTAGTGCGGCAGAAATTGTGCCGCCAGTCACTTTAGTTCCACCTGTGTCCAAATGACTTTGTACTGCTATATAGGAACCACAGGAGCACCAGGTCCTTGTTTGGTTCCTAGCTCCTGAATCTGTAGCAGTTCATCTTTTACTGGAGTCCATTGAAGTTTGCAGCAATCCAAAGTAGGTTAGGTTCCCTAACTGGTTATTATCAGAAAGTTTGTTAAATAATCCAAACATAAGGCAAGAGTATTTAAGATCTATCATATACTGTTTTGGAACCGTATTGTACTTACTTTACAACTATGACATAGAATTATCTTATTTCTTACTGCTCAGTTTTCATTTACTATTATTACTTTCTGAGTTGGCGCATTCACATTAATCTCTGCACCTTGTGTGAGGATCCAGGAGCTGAGGGCCGCGATAGCGAGCGCTGATCGTTTATCCAGCAGGTCTCTCTGTATCGGCAAGGTAGCTGCATGTCGTTCGCAGCCTTGCACTTCTCCCAATTTCACAATATTCCCTAATTCTACCCAAACCCCCAATTTCATCCATGAAAACAATAGATTTTTGGGGAGAAATCTTAGGAAATGTAATGAAACATTTAAAGAAAATGGGTTAGAATCACTTACCAATGATTTGGGAAAGAACGCTGCTTGGGAAAATTGCCTCTAGGGTTTTCTTGTTTTAAAAATTTGAAGAATGAACAAAAATCTTATCTAACTCATATATGTTCAGCTGCAAATGTCACAATTGTGATATCATGCTCGCAATTGCGAGAAAGAGGTCGCAAATGTGAATTCTTCTGAAATCCCAGTGATTTCAAATGCAATAAAATGTCCACTAATGTGAAACCTGCTGTCCTCGCAAATACGAAGATCCTAAAAACAGTGTTGAGTCACAAATGTGACTCTGCCTTTGCAAAAGCAAAAATGACAAGTTCGTAAATGCGAACTTTTACCTTGCAAATGCGAGTACCCCTAGCAATGCCAGGCTAGCAAATGCGAGCCAGATCTCAAAAATGCGAGATCTGCAGCAGACACTAGAAACTAAGATGCATCAGCTATGTTTTATAAGTCCAATTCTCTATGTAGCCTATTTGAAACTCACCCGAGCCCTCGGGGCTCCAAACTAAACATGCACACAAGTACAAAAACATCATACAAACTTGCTCATACGATCAAATCGCCAAAATAACACCTAGAACTATGAAGTGAACATCAAATCAAATGAAATTTCCAAGAAAACTTTGAAACTTCTATTTTCACAACCCAAAATCACGTCAAACCAACTCCGTTTCTCACCAAATTCGACAAACAAGTCATAAATATAGTAATGGACCTATACCGGGTTTCAAAAATAAAATACAGACCCATTATCAATTAAGTCAAATATTGGTCAAACATTCAAAGTCATTAAGCCTTTAAATTTTCAAATTTCAACAAAGTACGGTAATTGCGTTAGAGACTTCCGAATATGATTCCAGGCATACTCCCAAGTCCCAAAATACGATACGGACCCACCGGGACTGTTAAGACATGAATCAAAGTCTGTTTTCTCAAAATGTGGACCGAAGTCAATTCAAATGGATTTTAAGGCTAAATTTTATATTTTTCTTAGTTTTTGACATAGAAGCTTTCCAGAAAAACACCCGGACTACGCACGCAAAATGAGAAAGGCTAGAATGAGGTATTTAAGTATTCAAGGAATAGAATTGGGTTTTAAAACATAAGCTGGCCTATCGAGTCATCACATTCTCCAGCTCTAAAATAATCATTCGTCCTCGAACGAACATAGAATAGTACCTGAGCTGGTGAAAAGGTGTGAATATGTACTCCGCTTGTCTGACTCAGCCTCTCATGTAGCTGCCTCGATGGGCAGACCTCTCATCTACACTCGAACTGAAGGATAACTCTTTGACCTCAACTGACGATCCAGCCATGCTAAATAACCACTGGCTCCTCCTCATAAGTCAACTTATTGTTCAACTGGACAGAGCTGAAATCTAATCTGTAGGACAGATCACCATGATACTTCTGGAGCATGGACACATGGAACACTAGATGAACTGCTGATACATTGGGTGGCAATGCGAGCTTGTAAGCCACCTCACCCACTCTTTGGAGAATCTCAAAACGTTTGATGTACCTAGGGCTCAACTAGCCCTTCTTTCCGAACCTTATCACACCCTTCATGGGTGAAACCGAGAGCAATACCCGCTCTCCGACCATGAATACAACATCACGAACCCTACGATCAACATAAATCTTCTACCTAAACTAAGTGGTGCAAAGTTGATCCTGAATAATCTTTACCTTATCCAAGGCATCCTGTACCAAATCTGTACCCGAGAACCGAGCGTTTCACGACTCGAACCATCCAACTAGCGATCGGCATGGCCAATCGTATAATGCCTCATAGGGCGCCATCTAAATGCTCGACTGATAGTTGTTGTTGTAGGCAAACTCCGCAAGTGGCAAGAATTGATCCCAAGAACCTTCAAAGCATATAACACAAGTGCGGAGCATATCCTCCAATATCTGAATGGTGCACTCGGACCGTCTGTCCGTTTGAGGATAAAATATTATGCTCAGCTGAACCTGCATGCCCAACTCATGCTATACTACCCTCCAAAAGTTCAAGGTGAGCTGCGTACCTTGCTAAAAATGATAGACATGGGCACACTATGAAGGCGAACGATATTGCAGATGTAAATCTCAGCCAACCGCTCTAAAGAATAGGTAACTACCACATGAATGAAATGCGTTGACTTGGTCAGCCAGTCCACAATGACCTAAACTGCATCAAACTTCTTCTGAGTCAGAGGGAGTCCAATAACGAAATCCATAGTGATAAGCTCTCACTTCTACAGAGGAATCTCTAACTTCTGAAGCAAACCAGAAGGTCTCTGATGCTCATACTTTACCTGCTAACAACTTAGACACCGAGCTACATATGCAACTATATCCTTCTTTATCCTCCTACACCGATAATGCTGTCGCAAGTCCTGATACATCTTGGTGGCATATGGATGAATAGAATACCAACAAATATAAGCTTTCTCAAGAATCAACACACGATGTCTATCCACATTCAGTACACAAATACGGCCATGAATCCTCAAAACTATGTCATCCCCAACAGTAACTTGATCGGCATCACTGTGACACACTGTGTCCCTAAGGACAAGCAAATGAGGGTTATCACTACCGCTCCCTGATACACTCAAACAAGGAAGACCTAGCTTGTATTGACTGGGATCAGAAACATCCAACCTCATGAACTGATTGGACAAAGCCTGAACATCTAATGCAACCGCTCTCTCACCGAATAAAATATACTCAAGGCAGCCCATACTTACTGACTTTCTACTCAAGGCATTGTCTACTATATTAGCCTTCCCGAGATGATACAAGATGGTGATATCAAAGTCTTTCAATATCTCGATCCACCTCATCTGCCAAATTGAGCTCCTTTTGTTTGAACAAATGTTTCAAGCTCTGATGATCTGTGAATACCTCACACGAGATGCCGCAAAGATAGTGCCTCCAAATCTTCAGCGCATGAATAATGGATGCCGGCTTTAAGTCATGACAGGGTAATTCTTTTGATGAACCTTCAGCTGCCACAAAGCATATGCAATTACCTTGCCATACTGCATCGATACTGCACCAAGTCCAATACAAGATGCATCACAATATACCATATAAAATCCTAAACATGTGGGCAACACCAACACCGACGTTGTAATCAAAGAAGTCTTAAGCTTCTAAAATCTCACCTCAACTCCAACACTGACATCGGATGCCCTAATCCTCAATTCAGGGTAGCCAGACCTCAAATCACCCTAATCCTCAATTGAGGGTAGCAAGACCTCAAATCAGTCTTCGAAAATACCTTGGCACCCTAAAATTCATCAAATAAGTCATGAATCCTTCGCAATGGATACTTGTTATTGATGATGACTTTGTTTAACTGCCGATAATCTATACACATCCTCATCGATCCATCATTCTTCTTCACAAACAACATAGGTGCACCCCCAGGGTGAGACACGAGGTCTAATAAAGCCCTTATCAAGCAATTCTTGCAACTGCTCCTTCAATTATTTCAACTCTCGCGGGGCCATATGGTCTATCATAATAGAAATGGGCTGAGCATATGGATCCAAATCAATACAAAAGTCGATATCCCTATCTGGTGGCATCCCCGATAGCTCTGTAAGAAATACCTCTGGTAACTCACGAACAAATAACACTGAATCTATAGAAGGAACCTCCACACTAAAATCACAGACATAAGCTAAGTAAGCTAGACACCTCTTCTCGACCATATGTCGAGCCTTCACAAAAGAGATAACCCTACTAGTAGAATGGCCAGGAGTCCCTCTCCACTCTAATCGAGGCAACCCTGGAAAGGATAAGGTCACCATCTTGGCATGACAATCCAATATTGCATGATAAAGTGACAGCCAATCTATACCCCAGATAACATCAAAATCTACCAAGTCGAGAAGGAGAAGATCTACACTAGTCGCAAGGCTCCCAATGGTAACCATACGAATGATAAATGGGATCTACAAAAATAGCATCTCCCACAAGTATAGACACATACAAAGAGCACTCAAAAAACTGTGAGGTACAACCAAATATGAAGAAAAATAGGATGACACGTAGGAATAAGTAGAACCTGGATCAAATAGAACTAAAGCATCTCTACTGAAAACTAAAATAGTACATATGATAACAGCGTCTGATAACTCAGCCTCAAGCCTGGTTGGAAAGCATAACATCAGGGTTGCACCCCACTACTCAGAATGGTATCTCTAGGACGGCCTCTAGCTGGCTGGTCTCCACCTCTAGAAATCTATCCTCCACCTCTAGCAGCCTGACCTCTACCTTTAACGACCTAACTTTAACCTCTAGCTGCCTGACCCCTGCCTCTAGCTGGATGAGTAGGCGGTGGTGCAATTAATGCTGAACTTATGGAACGAGAAATCTGCTATGACATGCGACCCAATAATCTCGAACAAGTCCTCCTGATATGCCCCAAACCACCACACATTCATCTTGGTGTTGTTGCTGCTGAAACTGAGACTGACCCAAATGGGACTAAATAACCACGGTGGTAACTCTGAATAGGAGGTGCACTAATAGGAGCTAATGGTGCATTACAAGTTGGCTGCCCAAAATGAGGCACATAAAGACCACGACTCCCTAAAGAACTATGGGATGCCTGAAGTGCTGACTGATATGGCTTGGGAGGATGGCCCCTACCAAAAGTACCTCTACCTCCATATGAGGTGACACTAAAACCACCGGAATGACGAGGCCTCTTGTCAGACCCCTGCCCTCTCTCCTATGAAATAACATCATCGATTTGCCTGGTGAAATTAGCAGATATCTAAAAAGAAATCTCAGCCCCAGTCTACTATGTCATCTGAAGCTTGATAGGATGCGTGAGTCCCACAATAAACCTCATCACCCTCTCTGTCTCTCTCTCTCTCACTAGGAAGTAGAAGAATGACATGACGAGCTAGATCCACAAAATGGGTATCATACTGACATACTGCCCTACTGGAGACGCTCAAACTGCCTGCGGTAACTCTCCATCAATGTGATAGGGAGGAACTTCTCAAGAAATAGCTGAGAGAACCGGTCCCAAGTAAGAGTAGGTGTTAGTTTATATGAGTTTACCAAACTATAGAGTACCTGGTCCTCTATGGGATGATGCGTAGAATGCGGTAAAGAATGAAAGTAAAGAAGATAAGAGATTTTCTACATGGAAAAATCCCACCCAAGGGGATCAAAAAACCACGACCTACTCTTGTAGGCTTTTAACTCTATTAACTTGCAATCTCCTTATAATAAGACACTATGCAAAAACCCTATTGCAAACACTTCAAACTAACTTGTGATGCAACCACCACAAGCCACTCTATAACTATCCTAGTTACAAAGGATTAAAAATTATGACTATCCCTAGTCACAACAAAAACTTAGAAATTTATAAATTTTGGTTTGTTCCTAAGACAACGCTTCTAAGAAAGCAAACTATGAATTACAATGACGAACAAATAACAACATTACAACTCAACTAAAGATGTACATAAACTCATTAAGAAACTAATCCTTAGGGAGTTGTCTTCTTGTTCTTGACACACTAGTGACTCCAATGCTGGATGAATACTTTTGTTTCTTGAGAGAATGTCAGTGAATGCACAAAGAATGGTGTGCCTTGCACCAGGTTATTTTATCACAAATGATAGCACAATGGATAGTGATGTCAACTCTTGGTGTACGCTTCTTCCCAATCAGAAGTGACTGTTGTACTGTCTGCATAGCCACTTCTGGGCAGTTGCGTTCCAGCTGGATAGTGGACTTTGTACTTCTGTCTAGACACACTAACGGACCAGGTCCTAGTTGTGTTCCTCTTCTGTGACAATTGCTAGATGGTTACGTTCTTTTGGTACATTCCAGCTATGTACTTGACTTGTACTTCTGTTAGAGAACCCTAAGGGAGAAGGTCCCTGTTGTGTTTCTCTTTATTTGATTGTGTACAGTCACTGACTTTTGCTTGTGTTGGAGAACCCTAAGGGACCAGGTCACTAGGCCCCTGTTGTGTTCCTCCCTATGGTCATTCATCCATTTTCTAATTTTCAGACTTCAACCAGTTCGCATGAAATGTATATCCAGGTGCTCTATCTGGTTCTTCACGACAAATTTGTTAGATCATCAAAACATAAGAGGCATAAGGCCAAGACATTGAAAATACTTCAATTTCCCCATTTTTTATGATGACAAACTTAGGCATGGACAATATTTGTTTAGAGAAGAAATAACTAGATGAGATGCTAGTATTACACGAAGTTCCCCCTTAATCTCAGATCTATGATTTTCCCTCACCTATACACAAAACATATTCCCCCCTAATCTCATATCTCCCTCACATTTTCCCCTTTCTAGCATGATTAAAATAACAGGTAATAAGCATAAAGAAGTCTAACACAGCTTGCTCATGCTATATATGTGCACACAATATAACAGAAAACAAAAGCTAGAGGAAATCAGTAATGTACAGGTAAAGAAATGGGAGTTGTTTTATTAATGTTTGCATTGGACTGAGCAAGTTAGGAGTAGTAATGGTTAAGTTCAACATGCCATCACACAAAAAGCAAACAAAAGTAAAACAGCGGCCGTAAGATTTTGGAGCAAAAGCTGGACACTAAGAGGATCCTAGGGGAAACTAGAGGAAGGAGGCTTGGAGGAAGAGACAACAATGGTTTTGAGAACCAAGTCCAGTCGAGCATTTACAGATAGTTGTACTTCATGTAATTGAGCCCGAAGTCTATGATTTTCCTTTCTCAGTCGTGCAACTTCTTCATTGGCAGAATTGGGTCCTTTAGCTGCTTGACTGAGCTGAGTTTCCAGTATGGCATTTCGAGCCCTCAATATTCTTATTTCCTCAAAAACTACATTTTAAGTGTTGATCAGCTAAAAAATGGTCGTGATGCTTCCACCAACTCTTTCTATACATTCATATTCTTCGAGAGTGGTCTTAGAGAAGGTCTGCTTGCGTGTGCCTACTCTAGGATTCCCCAAGGGGACCCTATAGTATCTGAACACCTGAGTGAGGAGAAAGCCATAAGGTAACCCATGATTTCCACCCTTAACATTTGTCACCTTCTGCATCTGATCTATCATGACTGCTGGCAAATTGATTGGGACAAACTTTGCAAGAGCTTCCATTAGGTCCATATCTAATTTTGTAGCAATATAGCATCTATCAGAGCGGGGTAAGAGCAATTTATTGACCAGTTTAATGAGAAGCTGGTACTCAGGAAGCAATACCTTCTTATGCACCTGTTCCCCCTGTTGAATAGCTTGTTCTTTCATGATAGCTCTACGAAAGTTTACTCTACAGAAACCTTTAACTGAGGACATACCTTCACACGGAATTCTGAGAACCTTTCCCAATATTGAAGCATCGAGTACAATGTCTACTCCATTTATGAGATGCGTAAAAAGTCTGTACTGCATCTTCGTACACTAGAGGCATGCTTCCTTCAAACAAGTGTTCCCATTATTGAAATTCCACAATCTCCAGAATTTGTCTCATGCCTGCCATCTCTCAACTTGCTGGATCAAATGTACGGCCCCAAACACTTTCTGAGTTCTTAATCTCTGCTGCCAAAGACCACCATCACAGGTCATGGACCTAATTAAACCAGGTTCCTTAACAGTTTCCCTTTTTTGTTTGATAGACCCTTTGGCAGACTTTTCTTTCTAGCTTTCCATCCCTACAGTATTGTCCTCAGACATGGCTAGCTCAGTTTGACTCTGTTTAGACTTGTTGTTGTACTTCACAGATGACCCTTTCTGTTCCTCAACAGATTCATCAGAGGCCTTTTCCATAGACTGTTGGGCTATCATAGATTGTTGTACTAAGAAACCATGTTCCCTGGAAGCATCTTTGTCTATCCAGTTTACTGACAAACTCTTGATGAAATCCCTTGGATTCATTTTCCTCTTTTTCCTTGTTTTGACACTCCTCTTACTTTTCTGCAATGAAGATTTGAGGATCTCTTGCTGTAGTGACCCGATAGTGGGTGATTAGAGGAAGACCTTAAAAGCTTGGAGTGAATAGGAGATGTAGGAGTGAGTTTGCATGGAAGAGAATCAAGTTCATCAAAAGGCTTTTCTGAGAATATCTCATGAGACAAGGATTCGAGGAATGTTGTGGTTCTTACATCTCTTAGTAATGGAATTTCTTCCCCCTGACTCAGACGAGAGATATGCTCCTTCATTCATCAGACTCTCAGCAGCTATAGCCATGATGTTTGGAGCTGCTTCCTTTTCTGGTAACTCCTTGAGAGTCACTAATTCCAACATAGAGGAGTTCAGATATTGGTCAGGATTATCCTCAGAGGCTTCTAACACTTGAGGAGTAAAACCTCATGTATGTTCTTTGATGAGATCATAGAATTGACTAGACATAAGGTTCTCAAAATGATGGTAAACAAGGTTTATCAGAAATGGACAAACTATGGGAGTGAAGGAGGAGCCAGGAGTGGGTAAGGTGGTAGAAGGCGTGAAATAGTGATGCTCTAGGGATGATTTCAAGGATAATAACAAAGTAGGAGCGGTGTTAATGATGGGAGAATGAGATAATTGTTCGATCGCCATTAGATGAGTATTTGGTAGACGAGTAGAGGGAGAAAGAGAGAGATGAGGAGAAGATCCTAGTTATACAACGGAGATAAAGGTTCATGACTTGCTGTGAGAGAGAAAGAAAGTTTTATTGGAAGAAGAGCTAATGATGAGTGAGAGCGAAACAAACTCTGAATAGTTTTGAAAACGGCGGTAGGTTCGTGGGCAGTGTTATTGTGCAGAGATTATGAAAGGATTTGAAAGACAAGACATAACACGCAGACGTTGAAAAGTCAGATGATATGGCTGTTTAGTTAATTTTAATTTTTTTTTATTTTGAGAGGGCATGAGGAATTAAGCACATTACTACTAACTTTAGGTACAGGAACCTGATGCCAGGACAATTTTTCGAAAAAGGTTTTAGCAGCTCCTCTCTCGTAGGTCATTATTGTACCTTTAGCTTTTATGATCGTCATGTGTGTTTACCTACAATGGTATTGATGTGAGTTAGGCTTGGTCAGAAAACACTTTAGCTACCTTTACCTGGTGTTGTCTTACATAGCCAACTGATAGAGGATAAGGTTCTTCATTAGACTCTTGTGACCCAATCTTCACCTTGATTGATCCAGGATATTCTCTACTCGAGGCTTTGATACAGATATCTGGAATTTTGTCTTCTGTTCTGCAATACTTTTCACAGATCAATCCCTTCTTTATTCTGAAAATTAGAAGATGATCTCACCCTTCAATGTGCTTGATCCTCTTGTTTTTGAAATTCTCCTTCAGTTATTGATGAGGCCATTGAGTTTTGCTTCATTGTCTCCCAAAGGATGAGGCATGAATCATGAGAAGTGAACCGTTACAAAAGTGCCTTCCTTTTCCATAGAAAAACCTGCATAGTTAACATCATCATACCCAACAGGATTAAAAGTATTGTCACCTGAGGGGTAACACAGGACCAAGTCCTGAGTTCCTCTAAGGTATTTCAAACGTTTTGTGGGCAACCTTCAAGTAGGATTCCTATAGACTTACACTTTGGATTCTATTCTGCAGTGGAGATATAGAAGGAGAAAAAAACATGCTTATCTAACTCTAGAATAAAAGAGAGTGATTGACTTGTCACGCAGATGGGAACCTTTAGTTTTCCAGTTTGAGATAGAAGTTTGGTGAACTTGTCCAATATCAATAAACCTTTAGTAGACATACCTTGTCCACTACCGGCATGTACCGCAACCACTGGCTGAACTACCCCGACTGGAGGGGCTACTGGAGTCTGATACTGGGGAGCCATCTACTTCGAAGTGTGAGTAGTTGGAGTCTGTTCCTTTCCCCCAGCTTGCGAGACAGCTAGTGCCATGGGAAATTGTTGTCTTGGGCCACAATATCCATAAGGCCCACCAAATGGGCCAAAGCATCCTGAAGCACAAGGGTGGTGATGAACCCCTTCGGGACATGAGCTAGTCCGATAAGAAATGTCTCGGCTAGAACCTCCTCATCAAACTCCACCTGAGGCTCTATCATTGGTGTTGCTGCTCAAGCTTTGGGATGAGCTCTACCCCTGCCTCGGCCTCTGGCGCGATCTCGACCTCTACCCCATGTAGCAGTTGCTACTGGGGCTCCAGCTGCTATCCAACTTAAGATGCGGTGTGTGTTCTTGCCCTCTGTGAGAGAACATAATATAAGGGTACAATTAGCAATAATAGAATAAAATCGCACGACAAAGAAGAATAGAAGTGAAATTATTCCTAACTCTATAGCCTCTGGAAGATAAGTACAAATATCTTCGTACCAATCCTCTAGACTCTACTAAGTTTGCTCGTAACTCATGAGACCTATGTAATCTAGTGCTCTGGTACCAACTTATCACGACCAGGAATTCCCACTGTCGGGACCGTGATGGCACCTAAAATTTCACTTGCTAGGTAAGCCAACATTAAAAAAACTTATCCATTTTTAACAGTTTAAATTATATAATGGGGAAAAAAATAACTGAAATGAACAAAACTATAAATGCAGAAGCTAAAATTGCCAAACAACTACTAAAAATTCCTGGACCTGGTGTCACAAGTGCACGACCTACTAGAATAATACATACAAGGGTCTAAAATAAATACAAAGTCGTCTGAATGAAAATACATAGTTGAATAAAAGAAAAGGGAAGGGACTCCAGGAGCTGCAGGCACTGAGCAATTGTACCTCAAGTCTCCGCAAACTGACCAATCCGTGTTCACTAATAACCACTGCTGGGACCAACTCCAAAATTTGCACAAAAAAGCAGAGTGTAGTAAGAGTACAACTGACCCTATATACTCTGTAAGTGCCGAACCTAATCTCGATAAAGTAGTGACGAGGTTAAGGCAGTTCACTCAGACTACAATTTGTACGTAGTTTATATTAAAGGCACAAAAAGAAAATATGGAACAAAATAAGAAGGTCAACTGCAAATAATAACTATAGCCTCAAGTAATAAGCCAGTGTCATCCTGAATTACTAATCCTTAACATTTCAAATATGAATACCGAAAACCAATAAAGCTCAAGGAAATAGAAATGCATAGGTTGTTGCAGTGCGCAACCCGATCCCACCGTACAACACAGAATCCTCCCTTTTTTCACTGTAATAACATCAACAACAACAAGAACAAATAACATATATATGTTGCAGTGCGCAACTTGATCCCATAATATATCAATATCAATATTAATATCATTGTTCACCCTTATTTCACAATATCAATCCACCCTTATTCCATATGTTGGGGCATGCAACCCGATCCCACCGTACAATACGAATTAAACCTTATTCCACCATATCAATTCACCCTTATTCCACTTGTTACGGCATGCAATATGATCCCACCATATCAGTACTGAATACTCAATGTGCACAGTCAATTTAACAATTCAAATCACGAGAACCCTCACGATCAATGAATATCAAAATGAACCAAAAAGGAAATCTTGTACAACATGGGAATCTACATAAGAAATACTACACAGCGAGACCAATCTAGTAATTGACAATTAGAAGGTGCAAATAAGCCAATTTAAGCAAATAGCAAGGAATCATGAAACTATGTAACGATCTATTATAATTAACAGTAAAAGGCATTGATTAACAGGTAGTACTTAAGGATGGAAAATATTTAGAGCATATAACGTTAATACAAGGAAAGAGATAATTAAGGAGAAGCAAAATTAGGAAAACAGATAATTCGGCGGTGTATAAGAACTCGTCACCTCGCATATACGTTGCTCACATGAAATTTACATAGCACATAGTCTGAGGGTTTTTATTTCCTTTAAGTCCAGGTTAACCACGACACTTACCTTGCTCCAAAGACCACTCAAATCTCAACCACAGCTTTGCATTTCACACAAGCCTCCAAAGCAACAATATTTTGCAAATTACCAACCAAACAATTGAAAATAGGTCTTAGGAATTACCCGTGATTGCAAAAAATTCAAGTTAGATCACTATTAAAAAATCAACAAAAGTCAAATCCCGGGATCGCTTGGTCCATACCCAAAATTTGGATCAAAACCCGATTACCATTCACCCCTGAGCCCAGTTATGTAATTTGTTTTAAAATCCGACCTAAATTTGAGGTCTAAATCCCAATTTCACTAAATTCCCTAATTCTACCCAAACCCCCAATTTCCATCGTAAAAACACTAAATTTTAGGTTGAAATCTTAGGAAATGTAATGAAATATTGAAAGAAAATGGGTTAGAATCACTTACCAATAATTTAGAGAAGAACGATGATTGGGAAAATCGCCTCTAGGGTGTTCTTGCTTTTAAAATTTGAAGAATGAACAAAAATCTCATCTAACCCATATATGTTGGCCTGCAGATGCTGCAATTGCAAGAAAGAGGTCACAATTGCGAACTCTTCTCAAACCAGTGATCGCAAATGCAATAAAATGGCCAGAAATGCGAACCCTACTGCCCTCAGATATACAGACCATTCTTGGCAAATGCGAAGATCCTCAAAGCAGTGTTGAGTCGGAAATGCGACTCTGCCTTCGCAAAAGTGGAAATGACAAGTTTGAAAATGTGAAATTTTACCTCACAAATGCGAGTACCCTTTCCATGCCCAGACTCACAAACGCGATGGTTTTTTCGTAAATGCATGCAAGATCTCGCAAATACTAGATCTGCAGCAGACACCAGAAACTAAGATGCATCATCTATGTTTTCTAAGTACAATTCACTCTATAGCCTATCCGAAACTCACCCGACCCTCAGGGCTCCAAACAAAACATGCACATAAGTCCAAAAATATCATACAAACTTGCTCGCGCGATCAAATAACCAAAATAACACCTAGAACTATGAATTGAAAACCAAATCAAATGAAATTTTCAAGATAAGTTTGAAATTTCTATTTTCACAACCGAACGTCTGAATCATGTCAAACCAACTCTGTTTCTCAACAAATTTGACAGACAAGTCATAAATATAGTAATGGACCTATACCGGATTCCGAAACCAAAATACAGACCCGCCATCAATAAAGTCAAACATTGGTCAAACTTTCAAAGTTATTAAGCCTTTAAATTTTCAAATTTCAACAAAGTGTGATAAATCTGGCTAGAGACTTCCGAATTAAATTCAAGCATACGCCCAAGTCCCAAATTACGATACGGACTCACCGGGACCATCAAAACACAAATCCGAGTCTGTTTTCTCAAAATATTATCGAAGTCAACTCAAATGGATTTTAAGACAAATTTAATATTTTTCTCTGTATTTAATGTAGAAGCTTTCCAAAAAACAATCAAACTGCGCACGCAAATGTAGAAGGGATATAATGAGGTATTTAAGTCTTTAAGGCACAGAATTAGGTTCTAAAATATAAGATGACTTATCGGGTCATCACAGACTCCGATGGATCCGAAGACTCGGATGGGACCAAAAGCGACAAAGGCCCTGAAGGCTATGATGCAGATCCCATTGAAAATTATGCCACTTAGGGTCTTTTAGTTGTTTTGCTTTTGCCGTTTTGGCTATTGTAAATTTTTGTATCGGGGACACTTGGCCCTTGTAAAAAGAATTTTGGTAAATATATGCAAGTCTTTCTTTTCGTTTTGGCTTTCGAATTTTTCCCTTTGCTTTTTTAATTATAGTCACAAAGAAAAAAAATTCCTTAACACAAAATAATCGTGTTATGTTCAAAAGTTCAAACAATTCCTTCCATTACTTTAATTTGTTTTAAGGCATTTTGAGGGTCCAGTATTATCCGAAATTTTCTCCCAAAGTAAGCAGTTGAGATTATAGTTTGCCAGGGATAGCCTTTGGGACCAGTTACGACAATTTTTTATTTGAAGGCCTTGTTTTTACTACGGTTCTCAGACGTCTCTGAGCCGTGATAATATGGGCATAGTCTTTTACTTCAGGTGTCACCCAGTGGGCTTGCTTTCCTGAGTTATCTAGGATATGCTAATATAACAGTCTCCGAGTAGGGATGTCTGTGGCCTTTAAAATTTGGGGGTTGCCTAATAGGTTTTATGCCCCCGATGTTTAATAACTCGATCTGTTTGAGTTTGTATTCGGATGTCAGTCTCCGAGTAGGAGAATGATAATTTGATCTTAGGATAAAGTGGCCTTTGAGCTCGTTAACCTTGGGGGGGTTCCTTTAAGAAATGTAAATAAGAGAAGGAGGTAAAAGACAAGATGATTGTAAGAAAGGTACTTCTCTTTATTCTTGTGCAAAATAGTTATACATCTGTAAATGCTTTATACTGGGGCTCGTAATCTATGTGGGCATAGTTCATTTGACCATTTGGCCCTTACAATAAATCCTACCTATCGAGACTTCCATTATGAAGTAATTTCCTTGCTAAAGTTGATATCCGAGGGTAATGCCCCCGGTATTTGAGGTTGATTGTAGAGGAACTCGGATACTGTGCAATCTTCGACAATAATTCATGATCGGTATTTTATTCTAAGTTAGCACAATCCACTATTTCCTTGTTAAAAACAATGCCAGAAAACCTATCTGGGACAAACCGGTCTAAGGAAAAAATAGTGCAACACGTGCTTTCAATCCTAAAAACTTTGTGTTGCTTCTTGTTGATCACCTACATGTATTGGTCCAAAATAAAACAAAATGAAAGAAGTCATACCTTTGCAGTAATATCGTTTTAGGTGAGTTACATTCCAATTGATCGGTAGTTGTTCTCCGTTCATTGTTCCGAGCTTATAGGATCCTTTCCCGATAACCTCGAGTATCTATTACAGTCCTTCCTAGTTCGGACCCAACTTCCCTTCGTTCAAAATTTTGGGTGTTTAGTGTGACCTTCCTTAGTATAAGTCCCCGATATTGAAGTATCAAAGGTTTGTCATTCGATTGTAGTACCTCGCAATTTATTGCTTTTGGGCAGCCAATCGAACAAGGGCGACTTCACGCCTTTCATCCAATAGCTCCAGGCTCGCATTCATGGCCTCATCATTTGATTCCTTTATTACATATTGAAATCTGATACTCGCCTCTCCAACTTCGACCGGTATTAGAGCTTCAAATCCATTAACCAATGAGAATGGAGTAACCCCGGTACTGGACTTTGGTCATGCTATATTCCCAAAGGACTTTGGGCAGGATCTCATTCTATTTTCCTTTAGCGTCGGTTAACCTTTTCTTAAGGTTTTGGATTATGGTTTTAATAGTCAAATCGTCTTGTCCGTTCCTACTAGAGTGATAAGGTGTTGATAATATTCTTTTGACCTTATGATCTTTGAGAAACTTGGTCACCTTGCTACCGATAAATTGTTTCCCATTATCACATACAATTTCAGATAACATCCTGAGCCGGCATATGATGTGGTCCCAAATAAAGTCAATGACTTCCTTCTCCCTGACCTTTTAGTACGCTTGTTCTTCAACCCACTTAGAAAAATAGTCAGTCATAAATAAGATAAATTCAGCCTTGCCCGATGCTCAGGAAGAGGGCCAACGATCTCCATTCCCTATTTCATGAATGGCCATAGAGACAAGGCCGAATGCAGAAGATCCCCGGGTTTATGAATCATTTTCGTACGAAGTCATTTGTATCGTTCCCATGTCGATCCAGTAATAGCCGGCTCTGAAAACCCTTCAAACCAATAATTCGGCTCTTGAATGATTTCCATAGGTGCCCTCGTTGACTTTCCTTAGAATGTACTCGCTGGCCCCAGACATATTGCTAGCGGGACATCGAACATTCTTCTGAACAAGGTTCCGTCCTTGGACAAGCAAAATCGGGTGCCTTCGTGCGCAATATTTTCTCGATCTTCAATACTCTATGTATTTATTTCTCCAATCCCAAGTTAGGCTGGTGGAGTTTATTTTGCTATGACCTTCTTCTACTACCGGTCTCATGAGTTGTATGATTGCCCCCGTGTTGAGCTCGTTGTCCTCAACCGACGAACCTAAGTTTGCAAGTGCATCAGCCTCGCTATTTTGATCTCGAGGTATGTGTTGTAAAGTCCACTCTTTGAATTGATGTAATATTACATGCAACTTATCTAGGTACAGTTGCATCCATTCTTCTCTAACTTTGAAAGTTCTATTAACTTGATTCACCATAAGGAGGGAGTCACACTTATCTTCGATCACCTCCGCCACCAGAATTTTGTCCAGTTCGAGACCTATAATCATGGCCTCATATTCGGCCTCGTTCTTAGTCAATTTCACTGTTCTAATGGATTGTCTAACTATATTTCCTATGTGTGGCTTCAGTACTATGTGAAGTTCAGACCCGTGTTCGATGCACCATCCATAAAGAAGGTCCAGATTCCTGAAGATGTCTCCGAGTTTACCAACAATTCTTTTTCAACCTCAGTTATTAGGGCCAGCATGAAATCGACCACGAAATCTACCAAAATAGACATTATGGTTGTCCAGGGTCAATATTCGATATTTTACCCACCGATTCTGCGGCCCACTTGGCCAATCGACCAAAGAGTTTGGGTTTATGCAATATATTTTTCTATGGGTAAGTTGTCACAACACATATAGGGTGGTATTGAAAATACGATTTAAGTTTCCTAAAGGCGCTTAGCGAAGCTAGCGCCAATTTTTCTAGGTAAGGATACCTAGTTTCGGCCTCACCTAAGGTCTGGCTAACATAATAAATTTGAAATTGCATACCTTATTCTTCCCAAACTAAGACTCCACTTATCATGACTTCCAATACAACCAAATACAAGTATAGTTGTTTGTCTACCTTCGGCGTATGAAGCAGTGGATACCATGAACCCGAGAAATTTACCTGATCTGACTCTGAATGCACATTTTTCAGATTCAGCTTCATGTTGTATTTCATCAATTAACTAAAGGTTTCCTGCAAATGCTTTAAATGGTCCTCTATTCGCAGATACTTAGCTACATATCATCAATGTAAACTTTTATGGATTTCCCTATTTGTTCTTCGAACATCCGGTTTACTAGGCGTTGGTAAGTGGCACCGACATTTTTTAATTTAAATGGAATTACGTTATAGCAGTATGTGCCATACTTAGTGATGAAGGAAATCTTTTTTTGGTCATCTGGGCTCATTTGTATTTGGTTGTACTCGGAGTAGGCATCGAGAAAACTGAGGATCTCGTGGCCGGCCGTGGCATCGATCTTCGTTGTTAGGCAAAAGGAAAGAATCCTTTGTGCTTGCCTTATTTAAATCCTTATAATCTACACACATTCTCAGTTTATTCCCTTTTTAGGGACTACTACTACTTTTACTAACCATTCCGGGTATTTGATTTCCCGGATGGACCCTAATTTAAGGAGTTTAGCTACCTCGTCCTTGATGAATGCATGCTTGATCTTGGACAGGGGTCTCTTTTTTTGCTTGACTGGATAGAACTTCGGGTCCAGGCTTAGCTTGTGAGTGGTGATCTCCAGTGAGATCCCTGTAATGTCGAGATGGGACCAACCAAAACAATCCATGTTAGCTATAAGAAATTGAATGAGTTTGTTCCTGAGCTTGGGATTCAACCCCGTGCCCAGGTATACCTTTCGATTAGGCAAATGTTCGATCAGTATGACCTGCTCTAGCTCTTCGACCGTCAATTTGGTAGCATCAAAATCATCGGGGACTATAAAGGATCGGAGAACATCATAATCATCGTCTTCATCAGTCTCCTACTTGTCCGATTTGGTCAAGGCCGACATCGACGCTTGCTATTTAGCTTCCTATTTTGCTTTCAAACTTGGCTCATTTGTCTATGAGAGCATTGATATCAGAATTAATTCATCGACGACAAATATTTCCTTTACGGCAGGTTGCTCCCCGTAGATCATTTTAATCCCCTCTAGCTTTGCGAATTTTAACACCTGGTAAAGGGTCGAGGGCATAGCACACATGTTGTGGATCCATGGTCTCATAAAATGGTCATTGTACCTCATGTCTCCTTCGATCACATAAAACTTGGTCTCCTGGATAGTTTCGGTTGCATTTATCGATAACGTTATTTCAGCCTTTGGTAGTTTCGCAAGCCATGTTAAATCCGTTTAGCACTCGAGCTGTAGGAACAATTTGGTCCTGTAGGTCAAGTTGCTCTACGACCCTCAACTGAATGATAGTGGCAAAGCTACATTGATAGATCTTAAATACTCTTGGCTTATGTTTTGATGATCTAACAGACTTACTGTTAAGAACCAGATAGGGGACCTGACCTACTTGGATTGCTGCAACCTTTAACGGACTCCAACTAAAGGTGAACGGATACAACTTTAGGAGCTAGGAACCAACACAAGGACCTGATGCTCATGTGGTTTTCTCATGGCAGTACAAAGTCATTTGGACACAACTGGAAATGAAGTGACTGACGGCACTGTTTCTGCCGCATTGCACTACACTGTCAGCCCACTCATTCTCTAACCAAACAAAGTAATCACATCATTTCAGGTGATGTGATCAAGATGTACCAAATGAGCTTTATACAAAAACATCACCAGAAGGTTTCTGTTTCTAATTCAAGACTCTCAAAAAATAAACAAAGAAATCAATCCTCAGAAGCTTGAAGAACAAGGTTGAATGCTACTACGGATCAGTTCCTAAAAGATAGATTGGTATTGTTCTAGTTGAGTTGTAACCCTGTTATTGTACTTACTGTATCTCCTAAACAACTTATCTAGAAGCATTTTGATTAGGAATCCTCGTAAATCTGTAAACTCCTTTGACTTTATGTTGTGACTAGATTTAGTCATAAAGAAAAGTCTTTGTAATCGTAGAGTTACAAACTGGCTTGTGATGATAGCATCACAAGTTAGAAAAAGCCTTTGAAACTAGGATAGTCACAAAGTGTCTTGTTGTAAAGGTACCACAAGTTAGTTGAGCAAATCCTTTGCAATAAGAAGTACTGTTAAATGGCTTTTAATAGGTAGATTATATGTTAGTGAAGTTAAAAGCCTACAGGTGTAGGTCGTGGTTTTTTTATCCCCTTGTGTGGGATTTTTCCACGTAAAAATCCTCTGCCTCATTTACTTACTGTTTTCTTAAGTGCTTTCAATAGAACCTTGTAGAGGACCAGGTACTCTACGATTTGGTGGAACCCATACAAACTAACAATTGGTATTAGAGAAGGTTCCTCTCATCGGGCTAATACCTAGGAAGGATCCTCATGGTGGCTCAACTAAATTTTGAAGAAGGTCAATCCATATACCAACCTCCCAAGTTTGATGGAAAATTCTATTGGTTGTGGAAAGCTAGAATGCACGATTTTATCATGTCTGAGGACTGTGAGCTGTGGGATATTATTTTCGATGGTCCTTATGTTCCAATCAAGGTACTATATGAATTTCCATTTTCAATGGAAAAAACTAGCAAAGAATACACTGAAGAAGACAACAAAGCAGTGGAGAAGAAATTTTGTACCAAGAATATTCTAGTATGTGGAATGGAACCTAAAAAGTACGACAGAATCTTTACCTGCAACACTACAAAGGAAATATAGTAGGCTTTGCAAATAGCTCATGAAGGAACTACACAAGTAAAATAACATAAACCTAATACTGGTGATAGTTCCATGATGGCAGTTAAAGGCGAGGAGATTGGATATGACTCAACGTTCGCTTTGATGTCTCAATCAAATGATGATGTAGACAATTGCGACAAAGAGGTAAACTTTAGAGATGTTAAGAGAAATCTAAAATCCTATTCTCCAAAAAATCTCATGTGTTTAGCTGATGTTTTAATTACTGCCTTTTGTAGTCTTGAGGAGGATAAGGATTCCTTAAACTTAGAACTAGAAGAATCTGAACGTACTAGAAAAGATTTAGTGGCTGCAGTTACTGATCATAAGAAAACTACTGGAATTCTTAGAAAAGAAAAGAGCGATCTATTGGCAGAAATTGCAGACCAAATGGAAACAATAGTAAAACCATCGACTAAGTCTAAACCTGAATGTTTTGAAGGAGGAAATGAGATAGCAAGTGAGGAATACCTTAGGCTTGAAGATGAGGTGAAAGTTATGAGACCTAGGATGTGTGCTAAAATTGAGAAAAATGAGCTCTTCCAAGAAAATCTAGAAAAAGTTATGAATGATCTTGAAAGGTCCTTAAAGTGGACCTGGTCCTCAGAAGATACCACTTCCTTGCTTACAAATGATAGTAGAAAAAGGCAGGGATCAGGGTTCCAAAGGGAGAAAACTTCTCACAACTCTCACAGTAAGAGCATCATTGTATCTGATAACTGGCCTCGTACCTAATGTGGGAACACTGGACGCTTTGTGTCCCGGCCAAAAATTAGTTAGTTTAGACAGACAAAGTGGCTGCTGAAACTGTGACCACAAAAGAGGGACCAGGTTCCACTCACAAAAAACGCACATTACCTGCATGTACTAAGAGAGCTCTTATTCATCCTCTTTCTTACTATAAGGGAACCAAACTTGTTTGGGTTCCTAAAACTAACTGCTAAATATTTTGTGCAGGGAAAAGTGAAAGGAAGCGCTCAACAATGGTTCATGGGTAGTGAATGTTCGAAACACATATGACTGGGAATACCACAAACTTTCTTTCACTAAAAGCCCTGCAAGGAGGGAGTTTATCCTTTGGCAATGGCAAAAAGGGGTAAATTCTTGGAATTGGAAAAGTTTGGAAGTAAATCACTCATTCTATTGAAAATGTGTACTATGTCAATGGGCTTAAGTACAATCTCCTAAGTGTTTCTCAAATTTGAGATAAAGGAAATAAGGTGGAATTCATTTTCGAAATATGTATAGTCACTGACCTTGTGACCGGTGAAACAGTACTGGTGGCCAAAAGATACAAGAACATCTATGTTGCTAATTTCAAATCTTTACAGAGTGGTGATATGAGTTGTCTGAAGGTGATTGACGATGATGCTGAACTATGGAATAGAAGACGGGCCATGCAAGCTTTTCCCTTCTGAATAAACTAATTCAGAAGGACGTGGTCCATGGTCTGCCTCTTTCACAATTCAAGATTCAAAAAGTTTTTGATGCATGTGTTAGAGGAAAACATGTGAAGTCCTCCTTTAAGTCAAAAAAGGATGTGAGCACTTCAAAGCTGCTTCAGCTCCTGCATATGGATCTGTGTGGACCTATAAGGGTGCAAAGCAGAGGAGGAATGAGATACATTTTCGTAATCATGGATGACTATTCCATATTCACATGGACTCTGTTTCTCAGAACTAAAGATGAAATTGTTGAGGTATTTGTGGCCTTTGTGAAGAAAATCCAGGTGAAGATAGAGTTTAAAGTTGTATGCATTAGTTCACATCATGGTACAGAATTTGACAATTTCAAATTTGATGAATTCTGTAATGAAAATGGAATCACTCACAACTTCTTAGCTCCCAGAACTCCCCAGCAAAATGGAGTAGTAGAAAGGAAGAATAGAACTCTAGACATAAATGGAAAGAACAATGCTGATTGACAGTGGACTTGCAAAGAACTTCTGGCCTGAAGCTGTCAACACTACTTGCTACTTAGTGAATAGGTGCATAATCAGATCACTTCTGAACAAGACCCCGTATGAGTTTTTGAATGGAAGAAAACCTAAGCTGACTCGCCTAAGAACATTTGGATGCAAATGTTATGTTCTCAACAATGGAAAGGATCATCTTGGTAAGTTCGATGCCAAAAGCGATGAAGGAATATTTCTTGGTTACTCTGCTTAAAGCAAGGCCTAAGAGATATATAACAAGCGGACTCAATGTGTTGAGGAAAGTGTCCATGTCATTTTTGATGAATCTCTTCCATCGTTTGAGAAGAGGGCTGATGAAGATGAAGATAGAGAACCCTTACTTGTTCCTAGTGAATTCATTAACATGACAAATGGAAAAGCATATATGATGAGTCAAGTTAAGGAGCCAAATGAAGACATGGCTGCCTCATCATCAACAGAACCAAGTACTACAATTACAACTACTGAAGCTTAAGAAAGAGTGGTTAATGCAGTTCAGGGAACTCCACTAGCACCTGAGAGAGGGATAAAGGAAAATCAGCCAAACATATCTTGGTCTTCTCGGAATAAACCTTAGACGGCTATTTGGAGACATCAACGCTCTCACCCTATAGACAACATAATCACTCCTCTGGATTTTAGATTTCAAACCAAGTGAAGAGCCAGAAATTCACTTGTCTTCCCAACCTTTCTCTCCCTGATAGAACCCAAAAACATCAAGAAAGCCTTGAAATATGCAAATTGGATTACAGCTGTGAGCACGTGATTTTTGCCCTAAGCAAATTATTCCCAAAAATTCAAACAAAATAATTTTCTTTATTTTTACAATTTTTGTGTATTTTGGTGTCATTTTCTGATAATTGTTGTATTTTTGTGTTAATTAGTTGCATAATCATTCATATTAAAAAAATACAAAAATATTCATTTGCATTAGGAATTTAATTTCACATTTTAGTATTAAGTAGGTATTAACTTATTTTAGAACAATTTTAAAAAAATCAAAAATAGTTCATTTTATTGCTTTAATTGAAAATTGTTACAAAAATAGTTTTAAAAGTAATTTTAGGCCATTAATTAGTTTAGTTTAATGTTTAATTTTTTTTTTTTTTTTTTTTTGCATTTTTATGAAATTCAGAAAAAATACAATACAAAATAAAAATACAAAAATACAAAAATGAGAAGGAATGCAAAGGCAAAAGAAATAAAAAGAAGACAAAATCAAAAAAGGAAAACAATTAAATTTGGGCCATAATGACTTAGCCCAAACAGAACACACTCGCCCAGGCCCAATGTCACCCCTTCCCGATCCAGCCCCCAGCGCACCCGAAACGACGTCGTTTCATTCATGATTAATCCTGGCCGTCGATATTATTTGATCAAACGGCCAGGAAGCTAGGGTCCAATAAAATATAATGGTCGGAACACCCCCCCTCCCTGCCCCCATCGTCTCCTTCAGACCCCATTCTCTCAAAACCCTAGCCCCAGCAGCCCTTATTTTCCCACTGCCGGAGATGGCGGCGCCTACTCCGTTCGGCCCCAAAAATACACCGGCGACCCTCCTAGATCTCCTCTTTCTAACCATACACCCGTCTCCCCTCAAATCAGTCCCCACCGGCTCGAATCTTCATTTGAAGATTCCGGCCAAAATGAGAGTTACGCCGATGGCCGCCAAAATTATGCCCTGGCATCGCCCCAGCCTTCTCATGCCATACCTCCATTTCTTTTCCTCCGAATCAACCTCATAAGCTTCGAATTTTGAATCGACGTCGAATAACCCTAGCTGTCGCCCCCAAATACCAGTGGCGGCGCCGCCTTATTTTCACACCAAATTGATACCAGATGATCGTCGTCCTTCCGTCATCACTAATACCTGCTCAAAATCCGTCGAATCCAAGTAGAAGGCCTCTAATATCTAATCTAGGGTTGGGGAGTCGAAGCCATTTTGGGAATTTCCAGGGTCGAACGCTTTTGCAGTAAGTTCTCCTTTCTTTCTAGTCTTAGGTCTTGTTAGTATAGTTCATGTTGTTAATTGCTTAAATGAAATTTTAAGTTCTAATTCGGTTCTAATTGAACATGTTTCTGTTACAATTTTAGGTTTGTTTGTATTTTTTTTTATTTGTTTCAGTGTTGGTTCTAGTTAGTATAATTCAATTTTTTTTAGATTTTTCTTCAACTTTTAGTTTTGAATTTGGCAATTATCTTTTTCGAAATTGATTTCTGTAAGTGTTTGTAGTAATTTTGTGTCATTTTCAATTTTGTCTTGAACTTTGTCGGATTTTGTTTGGATTGAATTAGTATTCTAACAGTTTAATTAGTGGATTTAATTGTCTTCTAATTCAGTTTCTTTTAATAATAATGAAGTTTGGATGATTAGATTTAGCTGAATAGTTTAATTTTTTATCAAACATAGTGAATTTGTAGCCAAACAAAAATGAAAAAGGGGTCTATGTAGGTTTAGTAAATTTAGAGCTAGTGAGGGATAATTTGGGCATTGGAAGTGGCTAAATTTGTTAAGTGTGGTAATTTTAGAATTCAAGTAAGGGTAAAATAGGTATTTCAAAGAGATAGGAACATTGATAGATACAACTAGAATCTTCTAGGACTTTCCACAAGAGGGCTTTAGTGTAAGGGTTAATAAGTTTAGCATACTAACTTGTGAAACAAGTTACAAAATAAGGGACTAATCTGAAATAAACTAAGGACTAAAAATAAAAACAGAAAATTGAGGGGCTGCCCTCATCTTTGCCTATAAAAGGGCATTCCCATGCCTTAGCACACAAGTTTTGAGCCTCAAAAATTCCCCCAAAACTCCTATTTCAATTTCAGATTTTCAAATTTGAAATTTAAACCTTTACAAAAATCCAAAAAAAAAACAAATAGAAAAATCTCTGAAAAACTAAAAAAAAATTACTATTTCATCGATAATAATCCTGTTGAGACTGATTTACTGACGTTTCTGTGGTATTATTGGTGTGATTTCGAATTTTGAGGTTGGCTATAGGATATTAAGCATGTTCTGGTATATTACTGGCTTTTCTCCATTGAAATTAGCTTGTTTTGTTGGAGTGTCATTTTCTGGGTCAAAAATCCAGTTCAGAGTTGCTGTTGATTGTTGAATATTGCTGTTGGATTACTATTTGCTGCTGCTGACCTTTTGTTCCTTTTGTGCTATTTCTAATCCAGGTACACTACTGATAGATCTCCATGGTTGAGAATGAAATATGAATTACTGCTCATTCGTGTCTACTAGCCCAATCTCATGATGTATTTTGCTATATTTGGAACTTCTGTGTAGTTGTGATTACGTGATAGTTTATTAATACAGTTATTAGTTTAGACTGCTGGATTTGTTTGAACTATTAATGAGTATGGGACTGTTAACATTCATTAGCTTAGTATGATTTTGTTTTAGTCGGTATTAGCAATAACATGACTATGAAAGTTGGATTTAGATCTTAATTTGTTGTCAATAACTCAATACTTAAACAGTTATAAGCAATAAAAAACGCCAACATTAGTGTAAAATAATTTAGATTTGTTAGTTTACTAATAGGAGCCTGAAGTTAATTTCTATTTTTGGGTTTATACAATCATGTACACGCACTGTTAATGACCAGACTTGGTCTAGTGGGATTTGGACAATCAGAATACTTTTTTAGTTTAAGATACGTTGTTCAGTATAGAATTAAAATGCAATAAACATGTCTCGCCTCTGAAATAATACATGTCACCTTTGTGTGTTGAAAGTCCTTCTCATTTTCAATCCTGTATAAATGAAGTTAGTGTTCACATTTGCCATATATGAGCATCGTTAAACAATTTTAACGGTCTGAATGGTCTGGATCGAGTGCTAGTGGGTCATTGTGTTTCTGGGCTTATCACGGGTACAAATTATCCAGCCCCTTTAAATGAAGCCTGGACCATTTTGAATTCCCTACTGAAATGTCCGGCCTTATTCGTTCAGTTTCTGGGCTTAATGGATTAAAATTGAATTAAGGAATTTTGGACCTTTCTCACTTGTTAATTAATTAGGGTTATTTTTTAGAGACAAATTAAGTAGAAAATTATAGTTTTCTTTATGATTGGCCTTTAAATAATAAATGAGGCGAGCCTCGTCAAACGAAATACAAAGGGCGGGGCCCTCAACAAATGACTATTAAAATACTTAGAATACGGGCGGACCATTTAGCGAATTTCATGGTCCTCCCCAAAGATAATAAATGCGTAGTTGCTTTAGATACGTATTTTAATAACATTACTTTCCTAAATACGGGTGCATATTTATGTGACCCAAATCTAAATCTCAACAAAGTCGAAATGTGTCAAAAGCCACGGGCGTACTGGTGCGGCGTGGTTCGAGATCCATTTTCACGACATTGAAATTCTTGTAAAAATAAATATATATGTAATAAAAGCGGGTTATTAACAAAAAGGCACATAGGGTAGAACATGTTTTGCAATCAGATAAAATTAAATACAACAGTTAAGCGATCGTGCTAAAACCATGGAATCCGGGAATGCCTAACACCTTCTCTCGGGTTAACAGAATTCCTTACTTGGATTTTTGGTTCGCAGACTGTTAACAGAGTCATAATTTCCACGGTTCGGGATTCAACCGGTGACTTGGGACACCATTAATCTCCCAAGTGGCGACTTTAAATAATAAATAACAAATCTCGTTCCGATTGTCCTTTAAGTGGAAAAACTCATTTATGCCCTTGCGGGTGTAGGTGAAAAAGGAGGTGTGACAGCTCTGGCGACTTTGCTGGAGAAACAAACCCAGAACTTTGGTTCAGGGTTTAAGAATTCGAGCTCGAAATAATTGTTGTATTTGGTTATATCTGATTTTCCTACATGTTTATGCATAATGTGCTAAATGTTTACCGCTTTGATATTATCTGAATTGTATATAAACTGTGCCGAAAACCCTTATCTTCTCACCTCCGAGGATGTGCTTACTGGTTGAGACTCCCTATTTTGTTAGTGTCAATACCTTGAAATAAGAAAGAGGCCGGACAAGTTACTAAGCAGGATAGCCTTTTGGTTCCCGGTACGTAGCCCTCTCCTCGACTCGAGTTGTCCGCTCGGGTACACAGTCTAGAACACATACCCAAGTTTTGAATCTAGAATAACTTGACTTGATGCCGGATCCCTAGTAGGAGCATTTATTTGCATCACGTGCATATGACTTAGGGGACTCAACACAGGGGTTGGGTCCGTCTAGGACAGGTAACCAGATATGATACGACCACCATGATGCATTTTATGTGTTGCATTTATTTGTCTCGGGCTTGCATGCTGACCGGCTTTTGAATGTCGAGAATTTTGCAAAATTGAGAAAAAGAGAAAAAGAGAGAAATAGCAGTGTAAAGAATTAATTGTCTAGAAAAAACGGATGCCCAAAATACTGTCGAAACTCTGCCGAAAAAATGCAAATGTTTTGTTTTTAATAGTTTGTTTTACTAAAAGCAAAGGAAAAATATAAAAAGAGTCATTATTTTAGCTTGGAAAAAATAGGTTGTTTATTTGTTTGTTAAAAATAAAAAAAATAAAAAAAAGAGGTCGTTATTTTGTCTTGTTATAAAAAATAAAAATGAAAAGGAGCTTCGCTTTTGAAAGTAGTTTTGTTATTTTCTAAAAAAAATAATAAAAAAATGAAAAAGAGTCTAGTTTTAAAATAGTCAGTTTATTCGCCCGAACTACGCTGGTTTGATTCTCACCAAGTGTGAGATACGTAGGCAACCCTTGCCGGGTCCAACCACCCTTTTTTGCAAAAATAGCCAAAGAATATCAATTTTTATTTTTGTCATAAATAAATTAGGTGATACCGTTGTTTGTGCAAAAATGGCCACCCTAAGTCATTTCCCAACGATTAATGGACACAACATTAAAATCTTCTCTTCGAAGTGCTGAAAATGCCGTATCGGCAAAACTAGGCTTTACTTTTGGAAATTAGAATTGAAAAAATATATAATATCTTTTTCTTTATATCATAAATAAATGATTAAATCACCTTAATAAATGTGCAGGATGAGCACGATTTAAAATGAACCATTTTTGCATAAGATCCCTTTGGAGTTACGTCTGTGGTGGAATGATTTAGGAAGTGAAGGGCAAGATGAAGTTAAGAAATATTTGAAAGGGCTCACCGGTTTGCTAGATATTGTGCCTCGGGGAGATATTATCAGAGCATTGATTACATGTTGGGACCCAGCGCATAACGTGTTCCACTTTTCGCACTTCGAGCTTACCCCGACATTAGAGGAAATAGCCAGCTACATTGGGAAAGATGAGGTCCCTTTACGGCATAAGTATTTAGTTTCCCCGAGAGTTGTAGCTGTGCACAAATTTCTAGACTTTTTGAAGATAATCAAAACTGTCCATAACACAGATCTGGAAAATGGCTTTTGTACTCTAAATTTCATATATCATCACTATGGCCATATCGGGGGGTACAGCAACCCAGAAAGCAAGATATGTAGCAAAGGAAATCGCCAGAAGTGGGAAGAGCATCGACGTTTCGCTTTTATGGTGGGTTTTCTGAGGCTTTTGGTATTTCCGAGAAAGGGCGGGAACATTGATATAAAGCTAGCTGGGTTGTCAGCACGTTAATTACCCAAGCCAAAAGTACTCTTGCACCTATGATAGTGGCCGACATTTTCTGTGCTCTTACAGCCTGCAAGGCCGGGGAAACTTTCTTCGAAGGGTGCAGTCTATTGTTGCAAATGTGGATGATCGAGCATCTGTGTCATCGTCCTCAACTCTTGAGCTATGGATCTCCAGAGAAAACATGCATAGAAGAGTTTCACAGGAGGATTAAAGGGGTCACATTGCCAGAAGGATTCACGGGTTGGACAACATATTTTCAGTCCCTCACTGCTAGCCAAATCGAGTGGACTCTTGGATGGTTGCCCGTTGATGAAATCATATATATGCCGGTAGCCCGGCCATATTTCCTTTTGACGGGGCTTAGAAGCATTCAGCCTTACGCCCCGTATCGAGTGTTGAGACAGCTTGGGAGATGCCAAATAGTACCCAAGGATGGTGATCTTAGTTTGCAAATGGTCGAGATCGGCCCCGATGGCCAGTTTCCTGAAGCGATGGTCTGCCAGGTCTGGAGTGAATGTCAATATTTGGCAGCAAATACATGTGTCTAGGATCAAGCTAAAGGAGAGTTATCACCCGACTATCAGGCTTGGTATAGAAGGAATGTTACATTCGGAAGGCCGGCCAAAAGGCCTCATCTCCAAGAATTTGCTGAATCTTCACAAGAGCAGTGGGCTTGGTTAGCCAAAGAAAATGAGTACAGAGCAAAAATAAGTGAGCTGGAAAAGCAAGTCCAAAATCTTAAGTTTGAAAACAGTATGCAAGCTGCGGCTGATGAGAGTGAGAAAAAGGAATTGGCCAGAGAAACTGAAGCCTTGCGAGCACAAATCCAGAAAATGAAGATATTGGCGGAGAACCCTGTTAGGAATGCCAAAGATGCAAAGCTTATAGACAATCTAAGGCAAAAAGTAAATGATTATAGTTTGGACCTTAACAAAGAAGAAAAGGAACTAGCTGGGGTTCGAAGACAGTTGGCTAAAAATGCAGAAGAACGAGCTCGCATGATTCAACAGCTGAAAGAGAAACATGACAATGAGGTCGCTAGATTGAGGAAAAGGGTCATTAACGCAGAAAATAAAATGAGCAAACAAGCAAAAGAGTTCAAGGTTGAAAGGGAACACTGTTATACAGCTTTAGCACAATTAGAAATGGATCTACAACAACTTCAGGAGAGAAATCAGCAGACTCTAGAGGCCAAGGCCGAACAGATAGGGCGGTTACTGCAGGAAAAAGGCATAATCAGAGAAAGAATCCTAGCTATTGCTCACCACATCACCAAAAAGTGCCAAATGTGCGAAAATATGACTCAGACTACCTTCTTTGCCTCGGTGATGATATTTGTGAAACAGATAATGAGTGACCTAGATAGACTTCAAAGGGAACTTGCATATAGGCCCGCGGCAAGACCGAACGATGTCCCGTGGGCACCAGGAGCTTTAATGTATTCATAAGTCTGTATTTCATTGTGTCAATTACTTGAGTCTGTATTTTCATTTTTAGTCAGTTTGTATTTCATTATTAAGAAGTCTGTAGTCTTTTTTATCATTGAGAGTATGTCGTTGTAATAGATGTGTTTGCTATTAATAAAATTAAAAATTCCAAAAATTGTAATTGTTATTTTTGCATTTATATAGGCAATTTTCATAGGACCCGATCATAGCAATTTGAGAAACAAAATGAAAAGGCAGGAAGTAAAAGAAAGAAAAGAAAAAAGAAGGGAGATCTGCAATAAAAAAAAGCTAGGAGAAAGCAAAGAAAAGGCAAAGAATAAAATAAAGGGTATAGTTGAGAATAAATAAAATCGGGACGACGCATGTGGCCGAACAAATTCATATTAGAAACCGATAATTGCCTAGGTGAATCCATGCTTCAAATGTGTGGTCCTTTGTCTGTTAATGCCCTAACCACTAATAACGATGTTGTTGTTGATGAGTACATACAGGTGTTTTCGCTAGGTGGCATTCTGGAAACTCATCCATATAATACCTGCTCCAAAGATATGTCGAAAATGGTTAGCCAAGAGATTGTAGCAACTATTGTTGACCCGACTAGGGAGGAGGAAATAGTGGATGTCAATGCTATGAAAGAGGAAATGTACAAGCTGAAACAACAAATGGCCGAGATGTACCAGGCCTGGGCAAAAGGACAACCCCTGCCAACTTATCCTGCAATCCTGCCTATGTCCCGCCACCAGTTCAACCACAAGATCCTCCCACCGTAAATTCTTCCCCGGCCTACCCTACCTATCTACCATATTATGCAACCACTTCTCAAAAACCACCACCTCCACCACCAAAGCAAATCCCACAACCTCCACCACCAGTTGCTCCTGTGTACGTGGCTCCTCCACCTGCCATGCTACACAAATCTTCAAGTGAACCTTTGTTCCACACTCAAGAAAACCACTAATATCCGCCTGAGCCTACTTTCAAACCTCATGAGCCTACTCTTATACCCCTCTTATTGATATATCAGCTGAAGAAGAAAAGCCTCCTAAGAATCCTGAGCAGGAGGAGATGATACGCAAAGTAAAAAGCTTGGAACGATCGTTCCGAAACATGCAAGGTCTAGGAGGACAAGTAAGTGTTGCTTATAAAGACCTGTGCTTTTTTCCAGAAGTCCAACTACCTGCGGGTTTCAAATTACTAAAGTTTGATCTTTATGATGGACATGGTGATCCTGTAGCTCATTTGAGAGGATTTTGTAGTAAGATGAGAGGTGCTGGAGGAAAAGATGAATTGTTAATGGCATACTTCAGCCAAAGCCTCATTGGGTCGGCTTTAGAGTGGTATACTAGGCAGGATCACACCCGATGGTATACATGGGATGACTTATCCCAAGCCTTTGCAAATCATTTTCAGTACAATCTGGAGATTATTTCGGATCGTCTTTCTTTGACCAAGATTGAAAAGAAACCTGAGGAGTGTTTTAGAGAATATGGATTTCGATGGAGAGAGCAGGCCGCGAGGGTCGATCCACCTATGAAAGAGGGTGAGATGGTGGATTATTTTTTACAAGCTTTGGAACCCACTTATTGCGGGCATCTAGTGTGATCGGTGGGGAAAACTTTCGACGAAGTTGTAAAGATGGGAAGCATGGTAGAAGAAGGTTTGAAGTCCAACAAAATTATGAGTTTCTCCGCGATAAAAGAGACTACCCAAGCCATCCAGACTGGCACTGGAGGGGTATTGGGTAAGAAAAAGAAGGAAGAAATTGCAGTGGTGGAGTCGAGGGCGTAGTCCAAGGGTCCTTCACCATATTATCACCAACCCCGTCCACATCACCAACCTTATCCACATACACCATATGGCCCACCACAACATTACTATCCACCCCCCGTTCCTCACTTCTCAGTTCACCATGCCCAAACTTATCATCAACCTCAGGCACCCTAGCATGCACCCACTCCCCAAAATACCTATCATACCCGAAATACATACCCACCTACCAGAACCTACAGAAATCCCGATGGAATCGGTTTTCGACCAAACCTTGCTGCTAAGAATGACAGATTGCAAAAGAAGAAGACTTTCACTCTGCTAGGAGGATCTTATACTAGCCTGTTCCACAGGTTGAGGCAGCTTGGAATGCTAAACCCAATTAAGCCGAAAATACCAAACCCTCTCCCGAGGAACCTGGACCATTCTGTAAATTGTGAGTATTGCTCAGGGGCGCCAGGTCATGATACGAAGAAATGTTGGCATCTGAAAACTGTTGTTCAGGAACTTATTGATACCAGGATAATTGAAGTGCAGGCTCTGGAAACTCCCAATATCACGCAGAATCCATTACCAACTCATCATGAGGCTCACATGATTGAGTTAGTGCAGAGGGGAGAATACAAGAAGCCATCGCAAATGGTGATGATGATTAAGGCAAGTGAAAGTAAAGTAGATGAGAAGTTGACTGGTGGGAAAGCCTTGGTCGCAGCAGAGCAGACAATCAGTGAGCCAACAATGATAGTGAAGCTAAAATCTGTTAAAGTGACAATACCAGGAGCAGTTGTTAAGCCTGTGTTGGTTGTAAAGGGCGCCCGTGCAGAACCGATTATCATCAAACCGGCAATTCAGTTGCCAGGGGTTAGTGAAAAAGCTGTTCCATGGAATTATGACCGGGTGAGTGTTATGTACAGAGGAAAAGAAGTTAAAGAAGAAGTATGCGAAACGCATGGGTTGACTAGATCAGGGAGGTGCTTTGCCCCTGAAGAATTGAGGAAAGTTAAAGCAGTTAGAGATAATCTGGCACCAGTGAAAAGAGTTGTTACTGAAGAGGAAGCTGAAGAGTTTTTGAAAAAGATGAAAGCACAAGACTACTCAATCGTGGAACAATTAAGAAAAACCCCGACGTAAATTTCGTTATTGTCTTTATTGATCCATTCGGATGAACATAGCCAGGCGCTGATAAAGATTCTAAATGAAGCACATGTGCCAGACAAAATTACTGTGAATCATCTTGAGAAGATTGCAAACAAAATTTTTGAGGTTAACAGGGTAACATTCTCCGATGATGAATTGCCGTTGGAAGGAACTGAACATAATATAGCCCTTTACCTCATAGTGATGTGCGAAGATTCCGTGGTGATTCGGGTGTTAATTGACAATGGGTCTAGTGCCAACATTTGCCCTCTCTCTACCCTAGACAAGTTGAAAGTTGACAATGAAAGAATTCATAAGAATAGTATTTGTGTACGAGGATTTGATGGCAGAGGGAAGGATACAGTAGGAGATATTGTGTTGGAGCTAACAATAGGACATGTGGAATTCACTATGGAATTCCAAGTGCTTGATGTTGCTGTTTCTTACAATCTTTTATTAGGACGGCCCTGGATTCATGCTGCAAAGGCAGTGCCGTATACTTTGCATTAAATGGTAAAATTTGAATGGGATCGGCAAGAGATTGTGGTCCATGGAGAGAACAATTCTTGTAATGCTATTACACCCTTCGAGGAAGTCAAAGATGATAAAGGCCCGTGGGTGTACCAAGTCCTGGACACAGTACCAGTTGCTAAAATACCAGAAAGGGAGAGTGTTCCTATGCCCAAGGTAGCCGCTGCATCAGTCATGGTGGCGTCTGAGATGATAAGAAATGGATTTTTGCCCGGAAAGGGCTTGGGTGCTTCACTTCAGGGCATCACACAGCCGGTGTCTCTCCCTGGTAATCTTGATACTTTCGGATTAGGCTTTAAACCCACTGCTACTGACATAAGGAGAGCTAGAAAGATGAAGAAGAGAGTGTGGACCCTGCCAAAACCTATCCCTCTCCTTTCCCATTCTTTTGTCCGATCTGGTACTAAAAGGCGCCCAGCAGCAGTAATGCCCAATTCTGTGGTGATAGAACCCGACAAGGAGATGATCGAAAGGTTCGAAAGGTTGTTCGATGAAGTGAATATGATGGAAGTAGGCGAAGGTCCGAGTAAAATTGATGTGCAGTTCGTGGGGTTTCGGGCCAAGCTTAATAACTAGGAAGCTACTCCTCTTCCTACTTGGAAGGAGTCTTGGTAGTTAGTTTTGATTTTCTTTTGAGTATTAAATCTGGATTATTTCCAAGGTTGTAATTCGGATTTCTATGTTCCGTCTATTTGGATGAGTTAAACCTTTTTATTTTACAATTTTAATGAAATGCAATTTCTTTCTTTCTTTCATTTCTGATAGCCTTTATTTTTTTTTCTTTTTTGTACAGTCCCTTTTATGCTGGTTTCAATGATGTATCATGCATGAGGAATTTCCGGCCTAGTCTTGATAATCAGTGTGAAATAGTGAAAGTTGAGTGTGAGGATGAGATAGAATATTATGACGAGGAAGTTTTGGAAGAAATCAGTAAAGAATTAAGTCAATTTGAGGAAAAATTCAAACCTAACTTGAATGACACCGAGGCAATCAATTTAGGGGATCAGGAAAATGTTCGAGAAATAAAAATAAGTGTCCATTTTGAAGCTCCGCTCAAGGAAGAAATAATCAAGTTGTTGTTTGAGTTCAAAGATATTTTTGCATGGTCATACAATGATATGCCAGGTTTGAGTACTGATCCGGTGGTCCACAAGTTGCCCACTTATTCGGAATGCCCTCCTATCAAGCAGAAGTTGAGAAATTTTAAGACAAATATCAGCGTAAAAATCAAAGAAAAAGTCAACAAGCAGTTTGAGGCAAAGGTCATACGGGTTACCTGATATCCTACCTGGTTAGCCAATGTTGTTCCTGTGCCAAAGAAAGATGGAAAAACTAGAGTGTGTGTTGACTATCGTGATCTCAATAAGGCGAGTCCAAAAGACAACTTCCCACTGCCAAATATCCATATA
>MU690266.1:4420-27749 GCA_026770625.1 Nicotiana glauca
TCAGTCCAAGGTTTTAAATACTGTTTTGCAAACTCAGCCATACTTCTAAGTTTTGAAAACTCAAATGATATTTTAGATGATATTTCGGGCTGAGAACTACTGTTTTATAAATGCCCAAGGGGCTTATGATGATTTTCTGGACTGAGCATGGATCGGGCTGCACACCACAGCAGTATTATATTGATTATAGGTGGCTCGGGCTGCGCGCCGCAGCGGTGTTACATTAATATTGAGGCCGAGTGCCTGGATGATTATACTGATATTGATATGAGGCTGAGAGCCTAGATTTGATGCCACGAGATGTCTTGTTATTGCGCTTGGGCTGTAGGAGCCCCTCTCGAGTCTGTACACACCCCTAGTGAGCGTCGTCCATGATAAATAAACATGGGTGGCTCAGGCTGTGCACCGCAGTGGGTACTGGAATGTACCATCATATGCATTGCATTGCATTCATGCATTTGTTCATTATTTGATGTCTGTGATATTCCTGGAGATATTTATCTGCTTTTGCTGGTGCTATCTGATCATTGAGTGTTGAGGCCGGAGTGGCTGACCAGGAACGAGGATATTGCCCGAGGGGCGAATTTCTGTGCATAGTGTCACAAATTACTTTGAAAGTATTTTTGGCAATTGTTAAAAGGATCATTTTCAAAAGAGGTTTTAATTGAGCCCAGATGTTTTCCAAAGGATTTCACGGTTTTACTGTTTTCTAAAAAGGTTTGTACTGTTCTAAATAGCATGATGGAGTGCCTTACGTAATTTCTTGCTTTCAGCTATTATTTACTTTTATTACTCATTGAGCTGGAGTACTCACTTTATTCCATGCACCTCGTGTGCAGATGCAGGTACTTGACCACCCGGTAGCGGGTTTTGAGCTGATTGAAGATTTGTTACAATAGTGGAGCCAGGTGACCGCTTGCGTCTGCGGCACCAGATCTTCTCCTTTATTTTATGTTGTTCATGTTACTTTCAAACTTTGTTCCTATTTCTGGACTTGTAGTACTTTAGTGAACTCTGTAGTAGCTCATGACTAGTGACAACCCGAGTCGGACTGTGACGGGATGGTTCCCTGTTGTTATCGCTGTTTTCCGCACTTTTGATTATGCGAATCATGTTTTAGTTTTATAAATGTTAAATAATTGTTAAGCGAAGTATTGTTAATCTGTTGGCTGGCCTTGTATTCACGAGAGGCGCCATCATGACCGGGTTCAGAATTTGGGTCGTGACATAAGTGCACTGCAAAAAAGTAGATACAAAAGTTATATTATGAAAAAATGAAGAATATGTTCAATACAGAAACTAAGAGTGGCGAGTTTGATATAAAGCAGCTGCTTGAACGACGTAAGAGATAAATAATAGAAAACTTTAAAGGACTAAGAAATAGATTAAATTCTTTAAAGTCCAACATATATAATAATGAGAAAATAACCCTCTATAGCCCCTCAAAATTTTAATAGCCCATGTTTTGCACCACTTTCAAAAAATGGCCTTTCGGCCCAAACATATTGCATATAGTAGCCGAAAGGAATGAATATGACAACACAAGTGCCTGAGCTTGTAGCTCAGTGGATAGGGCGCCTGTTTCCTAAGCTGAAGGTCGTAGATTCGACCCCTACCTGGCGCGACGGAGCAAACCTTTTTTGCAATGTATAAATATTGTATCCTAAGTTCGACAGTGTATCATTGGTGTATATTGAGCCGATCTCAACTGTGCTTGTGTATCTAAAGTGTATATATTTGTGCACCCCAAATATATTTTGTATCGTGAATGTATAATCTGTCTAAACAATGTATCAAAATTGTATATATTTTGAGTGTATCATGTAATTTTGTATAATGACAGTCTTTTTTGTATATATTTTGTATAGTAACATCTATTTTGTATATTTTTTGTATAGTGACATTCTATTTTGTACATTTTTTATATAGTTACATCTATTTTATATATATTTTGTATAGTTACATCTATTTTATATATTTTTTGTATAGTGACAGTCTATTTTGTATAATACCAGTCTATATTGTAGATATTTCAACTTTTTTCATAGTCATCTCCTCTGTTCTTCCTCTCGTTGAGAAACCTACCACCGGCGTCCATGGCCTCACAGTTGCCGAAAATGGTAACAAGACACCGGAGTTTTAAATTTTTAGCCAACGATTTTCAGAATATTATCTACAACTCTTAGAAGCTCATATGTGCAATTGAACAAAATATGAAGCCTAGTGAGAACAGATGACTTATGCCTTCAAGACTTCAAGGCTTAAGGAGTCAACAAAACATATAGGTTGAACTTCAGCAAGTTACCAATATCAATACGATTGAATTTTAATCACTGAATGTTTAAGATGAGAAAGCACCAGACAAAAGTATCAGTGAATTGGAATTACTTGCAATTGACAGATGTTGTATATTTTCTTTCCAATAGTGCCACTTTGCTGAAATTACTTAAATAGCTCAAAATTTCTAAAAGTCAGAGGTCTAACGTATTCTTCTGTGATGTACGAACATGACTGGACCTTTCTAATCTTTATTTTTGGTGTTAAAATTTTGAATGATGACCAAATTAACTTAAAAAGAAATTGCATCAGTCACTTTGATTCCTTTTTCTTGGTTGGGAATTCTTGATTTTTACTAGGCTTCATATTGATACGCCATTCCTCTCCTCCTTCATCTCTATTTTTTTTTGTTTTGTTGTTGGTTTAAAGTCCAGATCTTTTTAGATCTGGCCGGTTCTAGGATTTTCCGGCGTTTTGCTATTATTTTAACGAGTAAAAGTCCAGATCTTCTTAAATCAAGCCTGTTCTAGGATTTTCCGGCGAGGAAATTCGATCAGTGAAGTTTCCGGCTAGCAGTTGTCATTATTTTTAGGCTATGACTTGTATGGGTTAATTTGTGGGCTACTGGATGCTATTTGTTTTGTCCTATGGGCTATAAATGAAGTTTGCTCTATAATAATAGCCAAGGGAAGGAAAAGCCTTTGCACAGCACTGTGCATATAAGAAAAGAAATTCATTTTACCAATTAAGTACCTTCACGGCAAATGAAAAGAGCGAAAAAGCCAAAGAGCAATGCCTTCTTATGAAAAATGTATTTTAGACCATGGATAAAGTTTTGTCATTAAAAGCCTAAATGATAATGTAGAAATAAAGTGGAATGACAATTTATTATGCATTTTATAATTGACTCAACGTATGTGAAATAAAGTAAACGGATGAATTTAATTATGAAAGCTAAAGGAAGGATTAAAGCCAATTAATAGCGGAAGATGTAGGATTTCTTACTTTGTATTCAGTTTTACCGCTTGTTTGGATGGTTGTTAACTATTGTATCGTATTGTATTGTTACTTTAAATACAATGTTTGTTTTGATTGTTACTTAAATTTTATTGTATCGTATCGTATCGTTAAATACGTCATTACGTAACTATGAAATGTGTCACTTTATGTAACGACCAATTTGGTGTGGCCGTGTCGTTTCCTTGTGTTTTTCTCTCAATCTCACTCTTTATTATTATTAAATAATTTTATTTTATCATTTATCCTACTTTTTTATATACCGTATCATAGTTTTTCTTTATAATATTGCAAGTTTATTCATCATATCACACGTGCGTGATACCATAAAACGATGCTAAAACGACACAATCCATCCAAACATTGTATTCATCAAACGATACAGTACAATACAATACAATATGACATGATACATTATGAAACGATACGTAACAACCATCCAAATAAGTTGTTTGGGTACTTGAACTTATTCATTTAATAAAAAAATCTTTTTAAATTTTTAAGGGAATGACAAAATGGTCAATCAATTTTAAATGGGTATTTTCGTAAATTAATTTTGAGTTTGTGGCTTCCCACTTATAATATAGTATGATGATAGGTTCTTTCTACAAAATCCAAATGTTTGTTTCCCAGTTTTCCTATAATTAACGTAACATGCATTGTTGTTCTTTTTTAATATCTGTGTCACGACCCTGTTAGAAAGCTCTATTTGTAAACTAATTCTCGAAAAATAAAACAACATAAACAGAATTATAAACGAAACCAAAATTAATCTAAGCCCACTGAATTCACATTGTTTCTTTAAGAAATTTAATCCCCTCCTAGTACCCAAGGTTATGGATTATTTTCTCCCAGGATAGAACGAATTACACAGTAGTGTAGTGGTATTTCAAACCCCAGTGTTTCAGCAAACACAAAGTTCGGTAGCAAATCGCACTTACTGTTGCTTTGTTTGATGATAAAAGTATACAGAAGAAGGAGGAGACACTCAGAAAATCATATGAAAATTATGATAAAATAGACTGGTATTTATAGCCAAAGTTGGGCTGAAATCTGAAGAGGTGCAACTCTTTAGAATGACTGTTTATGCAAAACGGCCATAACATAAATGTCATAACATAAATGGCTATTTACTCAACAATAAAGAGGAAAAATTGAAGAGGGTAGTTTAATTTTCAGTTACACAACCGAAAAACGAAAAATTAATTGGATTTAATATTAATATTCTGTTATTAAACGAATATTTAATAATATTTCTATTAATATTTTACTATTGACAAATAAATTTGGTCCAAAAAATTAATCAATTAATCATTTGACCAAATCCAATTCCGAAGCCGAAGCCGAAGCCAAGCCGAGCGAGCGACGACGACGAGGGTGTGAGACTTGCCTTCTTTTCAACTCTTTAAGAGCTAAAAGAAGAACACTTGCTTATATACCCATAAAAAAGCTCTTCCTCTTCCAATATGGGACAACATTCCTTTATCAAGGGGAAACTTAATATTTCACTTAAAAAATTTATTTCCCTTTATTTCCCATTCATTCTCTTTTAAGAATTTAATATACTTAAAAGTGATCAACAAATGATATAATTGAATTCCAACAATATCCCAAGGACTGGTAGTACAATTCATGAGCCACTACAACAACCTAAGTGAAAGAAATTGTATGCGGTGAAATCAGAGGGGTCTATTTCTCGCCGCTAAGGTGCATTCAGGGAGTCATATCAGCATCTCGAGGCTGCAGGATTACGATCGAGCTCCCTCCTTCAAGGTTCATCCGCGACCCAGTAAAAATTTCGAGGATGGGGAATTTGTTCGCGGCCCAATGAAGGTTCCAAGGATGGGGGATTCCCGAGGCGAGCAGCTAGAATCAACAAACACTAGCACTGTGCCTAGCCGTCCCATCCCCGTACCTTTACATTTAATGCACTCTATACTATATTGTATTCCCTCTCCTATATAAGGGTAATCCATGCCACTTTGTAAAGGGCTGATGTTGCTCCAACTATTTCTCCACAAGATCAATAATATTTCTCTCTCTCTCTCTCTCTTCTCTCTAACTCGCTCGTTCTTATTGGCTTGAGACCACTTTGACATTCACTTTTCTCCAGCTTGTTCTTCATTTATTTCTTGGTATTGACCATGAAGAGCCTTGTTTAATCATATCTTAACTGTTATCCCATTCCCGACTATCCCCAATAGCTCGAGATCGAGCCCAAGTATCGACCACGTGGTCCTGCATCGACCAGTCCGAAGCCAGGGCAATAAGCCCTTTGGTTTGATTACTGCCTCGTTTTAGCTTGAATTTCATCATTAAACTTCATATTCCTAGCATCATCTGCTCTAACAACTAGCATAAAAATATATCACATATTTTTAGAATCCCATTTACAAATTTAATTGTTGTTACCATTTTTACGGTAAACAGTTTGGCGCCCATCGTGGGGCTAAAAATAATAGTGATTATTTTCTTATTGGTTCCACCACGAAAATGCGAGTTATATTTCACACTTTTTCTTGCCCAAGATCTCTTGATTTCAGGTCAAAATGTCTGGCTCGGTGAACAAAATCGAGAATGACAACCTCGAAAACCACGGGGAAAATGGCGTGGATGTTCCAGCTGCCAGAGCACAACCACAAAATCCCAATCATGCGCCCGGACCAATTCCAGCGGACGCGGATTCATAGGACGCACAACAGGTCAACGAAACCTCACACACCGACATGAGCATACGACATAGCAACCGACAGGAAGCCCAAAGAACCCCAGCCCGGGAAGAACATGGAGTTAGTCTTCATGTTATTTTTTAAAGGTTACATGCACAACAATTGGTCATCGCTTATTTACAAAGCCATCCAAAGACTCCTAGCACAGAAGCACCGAAAACAGCTCCCCCCGCCGAACAAGTACCCGAGAGATCAATCAATAAGGGATCAGTAGCCGACCCTGCCATAATAAAGATGCTTGAGGACCTCACTAGAAGGATCGAATCGGGTGAGAAAATGATATCGTCCAATGATAAAAAAGTCGAGACCTACACCTCTAGGGTCGATCAGATCCCGAAAGCACCCCCGGTCCTGAAAGGTGTAGATTTGAGAAAGTTCGTGAAACGGCCATTCCCAGAGAAAGCGGCTCCGAAACCCATTCCAAAGAAGTTTAGAATGCCAGAACTCCCAAAATACAACAGGACCTCGGATCCCAACGAACATGTCACTGCCTACACGTGCGCAGTGAAGGGCAACGACATAAAGAGCGATGAGATCGAGTCAGTCCTGTTGAAAAAATTTGGAGAAACGATGTCGAAGGGGGCCATGATGTGGTACCACAACCTGGATCCCAACTCTATATATTCGTTCGCCATACTGGCGTACTCCTTCGTAAGGGCGCACGTCAATTCCATCAAGGTAGCAACAAGGAAGTCCGACGTATTCAAGATTAAGCAAAGGGAGAACGAAATGCTACGAGAATTCGTGTCTCGTTTGTAGACAGAACGAATGGAGCTCACCCCCCCCATCTCCGATGACTGGGTAGTGCAGGCCATCACTCAAGGCCTGAATGAACGAATCTTGGTGGCATCAAGGCAGCTAAAAATGAATTTGATCAAGTATTCCACCGTAACCTAGTCGGACGTCCATAACCGATACTAGTCAAAGATCAGGGTCGAGGACGACCAGCTAGAAGCCCCTTCGGGCTCAATATACCCGAGCAGGCTCTTGGCGAAGGAGTCAAGATCGAATATAGAAAGGTACCAGCCATACACCGATGATAGGAGAAACACTCCAAAGCGTAATCCGCCCCGTAATGACCGATTGGTAAACCAAGGACAGACCCCTCGAGCACCCCTCAACAGGGGTGGGTTCGACGGGTACGTAGGGCCAACAGGGGCACCCTGCCTATCAGAGTATATCTTTAACGTCGATGTGTCAGACATCGTGTTCGCCATTAGCAAAGTCAAAGACGCCAGATGGCCCAGACCAGTACATTCGAATCTTTCCCGCAGGAACTACAATTTGATTTGTGAGTTTCACAACTCGCACGGGCACCGACCCGAAAATTGCTGGCAGCTCCGAAAGGAAGTTGCCCAATTGCTCGATAACGGGTACCTTCAGGAATTTCTCAGCAACCGGGCTAAAAATCAATCGCGAGAAGGAGAATACCCAAAAGGAACAATGCAGACAAGCCCCAATATGTCATCCAAATGATTTTTTGATGGTCTCCCTAGATGCATTCAAATAAATGACCACTTAGAAATCGCCGAATAAGCACAAGAACTCGAGAAGCACCATCGCCACCAAGGTATAATCGCCCATCCCTCTTTCTATCTTCTACTTCACGATAAATCTTGTGCAGGTCAATGGCCAAGGTAATTGGGACGACACTCCGGCTCGAAGATCCTGAGGCTTCAAAGCGTCCGTTGCACTCTTTTCCTTTAATCGGTTTGTTATCCCGAAACGGGTTTGTACCGGCAGGGTTTTTTAACGAGGCAACATCCACGCACTTCCCAAGAAGGATTCAGCGAGCCTATGAGACTTTCTTTACAGCCAGCCCTACTCTATAAAATGACGAACGGAGCCCTAATAGGAAATGATGCACCAGCCCGAACGGTCCAAGGAGCCGCGCTCGCGCAGGCCGAGCTCGTAACAACAAAATAGCATGTATTTACGCCAAACAATAAAGAATATCTTTTAGCATCTCGTACTCTAGAAAAGGGGATTTCAACATGCTCACGGCGAGGGCCTCTCCACCAAATGCGTCCCAAAATACTCGGAGACTTAGCGTGAATACTTCGGCTTCCGCACGACCCCAAGGTCATATCTCTGGGCTCTTAAGGTCCTAACAAAGCAACTTCGAGCTCATGTAAAATGACCTTCGAGCCTAAGCAAATTCGATGACTCAAAGACGGTCGCCAATCGCCATACGATGGGAAACTCGAGGCCATAAGACCCCAAGTGGGTAGACTCGGTACAAATAGATCTATTCTATATAGGAACAAAAACTATAAGACGTCAACAAGCATGACAAACTGTATGACCTTAACAGGCATGGAAAACTATAAGACCTCAACAGGCATGAGAAACTATAAGACCTCAACATGCCTGGATATTTTGTAAGACCTTACTATAGGCATAAAACTCAATCCTAAAATTTAGGCTATATGTCGCATTTGTAAGAATCCCAAAAGGGCATACCCTCGGTGTAGATGCCTAAACTATCACTCGGGATCAAAAATGGCTTTGGCCAAACACATATGACTACGGTCAAAACTCCTTCTCTATCCAAATTAACGCGACTCGGGGACGCTTGACTGTCGCTAACAAAATTGCAGGCCATTACTTCGAATATACTTCAAAAAGAACTGGTTAAAACAGGCTTCCCTCAACAGGAAAATGAGCTTAGACCATGTCAGCTCCAAATCAAAAGGCTTCAAGCTACTCAGCCTACGAGCTAAGAACCTTTCGAGGTGCTCGAACATCACCGCTAACGACTTGAAATCGAGGTTCTTCTAGAATCGGTGATGGTTCAGGAAAAATCATTTCAAAAAAGACCTTAACGAGTGGAAAACAAAGCCTACAAAAAGCCCACTGGCAAAAGCGTAAGAGCCATTGTCACCAACCAAACGAGCCTCCAAGCCGCACACTAAAAGGTCTCAATGACCAAACAGCATAAGATCCATTGTTGCCAGCTTAATAATTGAAAACTTGAGGATTAAAATGAGCTCGAATCGTAACCCGATTCGGAGACCGGATCCAAAACAGTTAACTACACATGCCTAAGGGCCACATATATAAAAGGTATCTCCGACCCAAGGCGTAAGAGCCACTATTGCCAGCCCATGCAAATGAAAAACTCAAGGGTAAATTGAGCTCGAGTCGGATCCTGACTCGGAGACTGAACCCGAAGACGGTTAAAGCACACAAGCTTAAGGGAAAAATATGAAAGCCGTTATCGCCAGCATAATAAATATCGGGGCCACATTTCAAGTTTGGAGGTTTCTGCCAATCCAAGGTCCAATAGACTCAATTGAAACACCAACGAGCAGAAATACAGAAGATACAAATTGCAGTGTTCCCCCTCTTATTTTTACATATTGATGGTGGAGACAATATCAACCTACGACATATAATGAAAGCTATATACACAATGAAGAAGGCAAGGAATAGACGTTCCCCCTTTTCGGCAACCATGGCCGGGTGGTCTCCTCCTCATCGTCCTCAGCATCGGACAGAAGGAACTTGGCATCATACTCCTCTCCTTCAGCTTGCTCGATATCCCCCGAGAGATCAAAGCCCCTGGAATAAATCTCCTTAAGGATTTCCCTTCAAGATCTGCACCTCACATACTCTTTGCTATTGTTTGCACAATCGACGGTCTTCCTCAACTCAACTTTAGCAGTGGCAACACTTCTTGAATAAGCCATAATTTTCTGTCCCGCCCTAGTATTTTTCATCACAACCTCGGCCCGAACATTTAGCACCTCAGTTTTTTCCCTCGAAATCTCGGATGAGAGTCTTGCGATCATCTTCGCCCGACAGAATCATTCACACGGGCGATCTGAATTTGCGCCTCAAGAGCGGAAGCCCCGGCCTGAGCCCTCTCTTTGGCCACAAAATAGGCATTTACATGTGCTTGCAGCTCGGTGAATTCGCATTTGTCTTTGCCAGCCTCACCCCAGAGTTGTTCCAGCTCATCCGCCTCATCCTTCAACTGAAATAGCAAAACATCAAGGCAACAAGACAAATAGCAAAATATCAAGGCGACAAGATAAAAACGGAATGCATGCTAGCGTGAAATGCAGGGTACCTATTTCTCCAAGAGGACCTCCCAGTCCTGGCTTCGGTCCACCTCACGCCATAAAGAGATGAGCTAGCTTTCCTTTGCCGCACAAAGAAGCTTGAGGGATTTCTCCCTATCTCAAGCTCCTGCAATGGGGCCTCGCAATGAAGCAGTTCGGCTTTAAGCCTGTCAAAGGCCTGAGAAAGGAAGCCAGATAAATAAAAAGAAAGGGAGCGTTGGGCCAGAACTTTCTTACAGCAGTCGCCATAAGGCCAAAATGCTGAGCCTCGCCGAAGGCCGAAGCAAAGTCCAACGGTGTACCACTCCCGGAAGGTTGCCGATCGACCGAATCACTTCCCCTTAACCACTGCGAATAAGTCGCCTCACTACAAGACTTCTTGCACCCGAAAGCATCTTTCCTTTTACCGGCACTCCTTGACCTCGGGGCCAGTAACCTCTCCTCCTCCCCCGGAAGACTAGGCCTTGCCTCGAAATGACTCCCGGCACCTGCAGTAGATAAATCAGATGACCCAACAAGAAGGAAGCCATCTCTTTAGGGGCAGAACGCCAGCCACCTACCATGATGTTTCACCTCCCATCTCCTTTTTGATAGATCTCGCTACCGGCTCCTATCATAAATCGAGTAAACTGCCAGCTTACAAGACCACTCGGCTAAATCAGGGACCTCGCCGGGCGACTAATGAGTTTCTATAAACAAAGAACAGAAAGATATCATTATGGAGCCAACCTCATGTTGAGATAAAGGTAGTTCAAACGAAGCACTTACGTGTGAAATTCCATTTCTCAGGAAACGGCAAAAATTCTCCAGGGATAACATCGGTCGCTCAGATTCGAATGAATCAATTCATCCATCCACGATCCTCATACTCCTCGTTGCTGATTACAGGAGCTCGGGTGGATCTACACTGAAGAACAATCAGTCCCCAATGACATAATGGTCGGTACAACCTCACGAGGTAGCTGAGGGTAAATTCTATCCCGTCCTTGTTAGCAAAATATCTCATCGTCTGCACTATTCTCCAAAGAAAGGGATGTACCTATGCCAACGTTACTTGATATCTTATATAGAAATCAAGCACGACCCGGTCCGGGGAACCCGACGCAAGAACATGAATATACACACTCAAGAATCCCTCAACATATGTAATGTCACTATCCTCGGGGAAAGGTACTTGAAATATTGCGCCTTCCCCCATCCGCAATCTTTTCTGATCATCTTGAGGTTTTCCCCCCCTCACCAATGAAATAATCCTCGACACATGCTCTAAATGGCCCAGAACATTGGGAGGTTTCCCCGGTGTGACATTCCTCCTCGAGTCAGGGCACTCTGAGCCTCGCTCTTCCGACGCTGGAGGTGAGCTACTGGTACCGACCGAATATGAAGCACAGGATAGACTCCCTTCCATCAAATGATCAGGCGTCAAAGCAGCGGCCATGACTATGGTAGACTAGAGGGGAGAAGATGAGGATCTGGGCAAAAATTATCTGAAACAGGGAAGAGGAAGGACTAGCACAAAGCGCCAGGATATGCAGAACAGATAGGCTTATTAAGAACTGCAAAATCACCACTTAAGAAATAGATGAGCAAATATATAGAGGCAAAGCGACAACTGCCCGCTTACCCAAGAGGGCCAATTAATTCTGGCCACGTTAATGTAATCCTCTCCTAGGGAAGTGTACTGGCGGAATTACTCCGGCTCCCACATGACTCAGAAAACTGCAGGACCTCGGGAGACCCCCAACATCATAAACATCGGTTCGAAAGGAGTTGTTGATTCAACCCCGGGACATGGCCAGTTTCAGGCCCCCGATTTGTTAAAAGAGAAGGCCCTGAAGGGCCAATGCCGGAACACAAAAGCAAAAAGGCTAGGAGAAGGGATAACAGAATGAAAGCTCCTTTTATACATTGACAAAAAAGAAAAAATGTCTTTACATTGTCCATTTACTGAGGGGCAGCATACAAAGCAAAAGGGAAGGCATACAAAAAAGACTCGAAGACTACTCCTCGTCACTATTGTCTTCGCCCTTATTGAGGGCAATCAAAAGTGCCAATATTTTCTCTACTACACGGGCCTCCTTAAGATCAGCTGATAGGTTGATACATCTGTCCCCGAGTTTCTCCAGGGTCTCTCTCTTCGCCTCCGCTTTGGCATGCTCGATAGCTCAGATTAGTTTCTGCTCAGCTACCATGGATATGTCACGAGCCATTATATGCGTTGTGGCTATATCCTCCCAATTAGTATCTCGTTCGGCCTTGGACTTAGCCATGGACAAAGGAGCAATCTCCCTGTGAGTATCCGTGAAAAGATCCCGGTATGTCGCCAATTCCCCAACCACTATTTCGTTTCACTCTCTCAGCCTGAAGATCTCCGCATTCAACTGATTAATCTGAAAGCCACTCTGCTTGACCTATGGGAGAAGGGAAAGTAAATGAATATACGAATACGGTACATATGTGAATACGAGGTAAAAAGTAGGGTATGAGCAAGGAAAAATACATGAGCAGCAAGATTGGCCCTCTCCCGGAGCACCATCTCCAAAGAGCCCAAAGCTCTCCTAGCTCTTTATCTCTACGGGCAGAGCAAGCTTCCGAATTATGCAGCTTCAAAGTAACTTTCTTACGCTCCTTTTCATGATAAGAAAGCTCCCCGCGGAGCCAGATGATGGCATGGTCATACATCTCCTTACACTGCGGCACAGCGGAAAAGTTAGAAAGATGACGAATGATGACTGAGGATGAAAGAAATGCACGAGGAATGACTATCACCTACTGCATGGACTTCTCCGCCACTTTAACGGCGCCAGGAATATTGAGATCATCTCTGTCGATAGTGCCATCGAATATGTTAATAAAGTCTCCCCCTTTGGGAGGAGTCCCAGCTGTGGCACCGCTCATCCCATGGGCATCCCACAGTTCCCCTCCTGAAACCGGAAAGTTCAAAATAAAGTTGTTCAATTTGCCGATTTCTCCAAGTGGCAACCCACGTTCCTGGAAGGCCCCGAGCTCTGATCCCTTAGAAACAATGCCAATGGTCCCCCTGGTAGAAGCTGTATCAAATCCGGCTTTGCGATTCGAAGCTATATCAACGTCCTCTTCAAGGACCCCTGGCCCACGAGCCTGACCAGAGTCAGTCGTTCGGGACTCAGCAGCCTCCAACCAGAGCGTCTGCAAGTCTCTCACACTTGACTTTGTTCTCCTACTTAACGGGCTTCCATTATCATCTTCTCCTTCGGTATCAGGATTCGACCTTGAGGTTAGAGTAGCAGTCCCAACAATGGCTCGGCACTCAAGCGACCTGGTTTTCTTTGTCGCAGATCGGACAACAAATGCCCTGATTTTCCTCTTCTTGCTTGTGCCAGGATCTAAGGCCCCTGCTTCATTATCAGGGGGCGACGTCATCTGCATATTCTCGCCAAGACCTGCGCCAGCACAATAACCGCAATGTGCTTTTGCTAAGGGCTCGGAAGGAAACACAAAATATGAAGCGTATGCAGTAAAGGAACCTCACCATGATTCTCGTCCACCTAAAGCTTCTTAGACAGGTCGGTCCAAGACCGAACATGGTACGGAATTTCTCGTTCAATCGCCCGATCATTCCCGGCAAATTTAGGACCATCTATGGATGCCAAGCAGCGGCTACAGAAATCACAAAGAGATTGTTATGTCAAACGAAAGAATAGTCAAAATGCGGATAAAGGGAAAAATAGGTTACGTCAGACGTTCCACCCCTCCGGAAAAGGCATTCTCTAGGTCGGGATGATATCTGAGGTCATCACTCAGATAAACATGCTCATCCATCCTCGGTCCTTTCCCATATCGACGCTCGTGAAAAAAGATTTTTTGGACCGATAGCGGAGCCTGATTAAGCCTCGATACATTCAAGGGTTGTACATTCTGATCAGATGATTAAGGGTAAAAACCTCACCTTCAACCCCTTCGGTGAAATGTCTAAGTGTTGGTCCAAGATCATATGAAGTTTTAAAGATTGACAAATGAACTCAGTCATGGACCAGGTCCATCATGTGAGATACAGTGGTTATCTACTTATACATGTGAGATGCACGTGAAGAAGATAAGTCTCAAGGATCAAGCAACAATATCTTCTGAACTGATCGAAAAGGTTGCATAAAGAATGAGGAGATGAAGTCTCCTTATGAGAAGAGAACTTAATCCGGATCAAGGATAAGGGTTGGAGTTTGTATTGTTCTAGGACTCAAATTCGATAAAGTATCATCTATTGAGTCTCAATCAAATTCTAATTACTAACTCATTAAATAACTGTGATTGTTCTCTTTTACAGGTATTGCAAATATGCATAAGTTAAACTAAATTGAGAGCAAAAGAGCTAGGCAATTTTGCAAGCAATTTATGTGAGATTTAAGTGTGCACTCTTGAAGCTACTTGAACGAGATAGAAGAACCAGTTACATTGTATTTATTCTTATTCTAGTTCAATTGTAGTAGGTGGTTTCAAATTGTACCTTTCCAATTTTCATAGAAGCAATTGTATTAGGTACTTTGAGTATTCAAGTTAGAGTTAACTTGAAAGTGTCGCAACAGTTGACGCTGTGTGCCACACTGGTATTAGAGTTAATCCTTAGGTTTACAAGAGTGTTGTAAATGCTATTTTGGCTCATTGATTTTAGTGGATGTTTGGGAAAATCCTACCGAGTAGTAGGTCGTGGTTTTTTTACCTTTTGAGCCAGGTGTTTTCCATGTAAAAATCTTTGTGTTCTTTACTTTCTGCACTTTTAATTTCGTAACAGTAGCAGTCAGAACACCTAGAAGAACCAGGTTCTTTTAGATTGAAAAATTGGGTACCACACAAATCACCCCCCCCCCCCTCTTGTGTGGAATTGACATTTGAAACATCATTTGGTATCAGAGCGGGTTATCCTTGAAGATGCTAACACCTTAGGAAAAGATCAACATGAGTGCACCACCTGGGAACTGGGAAGGGCAATCCACTGCCAGGCCTCCACTGTTCAGTGGATGGTATTACTCTTGGTGGAAGAATAGGATGAATGATCACATCATAAGAGAATGGACATAGTCACTGATAGTCCTTTGGCAACTACAATGCAAAATGAGGAGGGAGTGGATGTGCCAAAGACAAGGGCTAACTGCACTGCTGAAGACCTGAGGAAGTGCAGGAAAAATGCTAAGGCCAAGAAATGGCTTGTCTGTGGACTAGGTCCAGATGAGTACAATAGGATCCAAAGATGTACTACTGCTAAGGAGATATGGGACACTTTGCAAGTGGCTCATGAAGGAACACCTCAAGTGAAAAGATCCAGAGGATCACTGCTATATTCTCAATATGAGAATTTTACTATGAAGGATGGAGAAACTATCCAAGAGATGTATACTAGGTTCACTGCACTGACAAATGAACTTAATTCTCTTGGAAGGATTATTCTTGAAGAAGACAAGGTTGAGAAAATCTTGACAAGAGTTCTCCCAGTTGCTTGGGAAAGCAAAATCGCTGTTATTCAGGAATCCAAGAATATGGCTACTCTCAGACTGGATGAACTGATTGGAAATCTTATTGCTTATGAACTAAGAAGGCAAACCATGAAGATGGATACACCCAAGAAGGAGAGAAGCCTAGCTCTCAGAATTGCTGAAGGTTCAGATCTGGAAGATGATGAGATGGCTATGATCACTAAAGATTTCAAATAAGTACCTGATGAGAGGAAAGGGTTCATCAAGAGGTAAAACCTTCAACAAGTCAAGAGCTCCTGAGAAACAGACCAATGAGGGTTGTTATAATATGGTAAGACTGATCGCATGATCAAGAATTGCCCTCAATGGAAAATTGAATGGAAGAAAGAAAAGGTTGAACGAAGGAACAGGAAGAAGGAATAGGTTCAACTAAAAAGGAACAAAGGTTCAACCAAGGCTATGGTTGCTGTTTGGGGAGAAACCTCAGATGAAGACTCAGAGGATGGAGCTGAAGTAGAGCAAGCTCTTATGGCCATCGGAGAATCAGATGATGAGCAAGAGGTAATTATTCTGCATCTCAAAGACAAGATTAAATTTTTGTCTAAAGAAAGGTTGGATGAGCTATTATTAGACTTCATTGATGAGTCTGAGATAGTTAACAATGAGAAGGAAGTTCTGTCTAGGGAGTGTGTGATCTTGAAAGCAAAATGCAAGAGTCTAGAGTCTAGGGCTAATGACAGTGATAATAAAAATGCTGAGTTGAAGAACCAGGTTCTTGAACTCGATAACAGTGTCGCAGAATTTAGATCTGAAAATTTAAAACTGAAACTAGAAACAGGAAAAAGAAGGTTGATCACTCATATCTCACTCTAGAAGAAAATTTAGGAAAATTGAAAGATGAGCTGTATAAGAAAGATGAATTGATCAAAGTCCTGAAATAAGTTCTAGGAAAAGTGAAACATGAACTAGACATAACTTGCAAGTGGAACAAGGCTTCTGATGCATTTTCCTGGTTGCAAGATTATCACAGTAGCAACAAAAGAGGACTTGACTATGGTACTCAAGATCCAAAATGGGACCCTAAAAGCAAGTACCTCACACTTCCTGAAAATAAAATCTGCACACACTGTGGCAAGACTGGCCATGACAAAAATGAATGTAATGCAAAACAAAAGTCCAGTCAAAAGAACAAAGCCTTTGTTCAAGAGAAAACCAAGTTTCCTGGGTGGGCAAGAAGGAATTTGATTCATCCTTTTGCTTATAGAAAGGAACCCAAACTAGTTTGGGTTCCTAAGACTAACCCCAGATTTCTTTTTGTAAGTCCAAGTGAAAGGGAGGAGCCAAATATGGTATGTGGATAGTGGCTGCTCAAAACATATGATTGGGAACAAGGGCCAATTCCTTTAACTTGAGGACATAAAAGGAGGTAATGTCTCCTTTGGAAATGGAAAGAAAGGTGAGATCATTGGGGTTGGAAAGGTAGGCAAGACAGATTCTCATTCCATAGAGAATGTCTACCTGATAGATGGCTTGAAATATAGTCTAATAAGTGCGTCACAATTATGTGACAGAGGTAACCTTGTAGTATTCACCTCTACCAAATGATTTGTGATTAATCTTACCACTAACAAGATTGTTTTGCAGGGAAAAGAGTTAACAATATTTACATTGTAGATTTGTCCACTCTTTCAGAAAATGAACTCACTTGCTTAAGTGTGTTGGCTAATGATCCTCTCCTGTGGTACAAAAGACTTGGTCATGCCAGTCTAAATCAGCTAAACAAATTAGTCTCCAAGGACTTGGTGGTAGGGTTACCCAACATTAAGTTCAAGGAAGACAAAGTTTGTGAGGCATGTGTAAGGGGGAAGCAGGTAAGATCATCCTTTAAAACCATGAAAATGGTAAGTACATCTAAGGCGTTGGAACTGGTTCATATGGATCTTTGTGGTCCAATGAGAACCATGAGCAGAGGTGGAAAGAAATATGTAATAATACTAATTGATGATTATTCTAGATTTACCTGGGTATTATTTCTGATATCTAAATATGAAACATTTGATATGTTTACTGCTTTTGTTAGAAAAACTCAGAAACAATTAGAAAATCAACTTGCATCCATTAGGTCTGATCATGGAACTGAATTTGAAAATGCAAAGTTTGCTGATTACTGTGATGAAAATGGTATAGATCATAACTTCTCTGCCCCTAGGACTCCTAGCAAAATGGAGTAGTTGAAAGGAAGAACACGACCCATGAGGATACGGCAAAGACCATGCTTCTTTCTAGTAAACTACCTCACAGCTTCTGGGCAGAGGTTGTAAACATTGCATGCTACATTATCAATAGATGCATAACTAGAACTCTTGTAGAGAAAACTCCCTATGAGTTACTTAAAGGAAGAAAACCAAACATATCCCATCTTAGGGCATTTGGTTGCAAGTGTTATGTGCACAATAATGGTAAAGACTCCCTAGGTAAGTTTGATCCCAGAAGTGATAAGGGAGTATTCTTTGGATATTCTTCACATAGCAAAGTATATAAAGTGTTCAATAAAAGAACTTTGTGTGTACAAGAAAGTGTACATGTTTCATTTGATAAAACTAACATTCTTTCTGAGAGACAGGAACATGAAGATGAAGCCATTGGACTGGTAAAAGAATTGAATGAATCAACAGTACAAATCAAAGTGGCATCAAAAGAAGGAACAGGTGATGAAACAGGTCCTTCTACTCAGGGCAACCTGACAGGGGGAACTAATCAGGGAGAAATTGAAACAAACTCGCTAAAAGAACCTATTCATGAACCTTCTCCTCAGCAACAGAACAAAAGAGAAATATCTAGTAGAAACTAGTTGGGTGTTAAATCCCACAAGTATCAAAGTTCTCATCCCAATGAGAACATCATTACTGATCCAACATCTAGAGTCAAAACTAGATCTCAACTAAAGAATCTATGTGCATTTGATGCTTTTCTATCTCTTATTAAACCTAAAAATATTGTTGAGGCTTTGTAGGATGCAGATTGGGTCAATACTATGCAGGATGAATTCAACCATTTTGAAAGAAGTCAAGTCTAGCATCTAGTCCCAAGACCCAAGGACAGATCAATCATTGGCACAAAATGGGTCTTCAGGAACAAACTTGATGAAGATGGAACAGTTACAAAAAACAAGGCAAGCTTGGTGGTTCAAGGCTACAGCCAAGAGGAAAGCATTGACTATGATGAGACTTTTGCTCCAGTTACAAGACTAGAGGCAATCAGACTCCTCATAGCCTTTGCAGCACACATGGAATTCACTCTCCGCCAGATGGATGTCAAAAGTGCCTTCCTGAATGGCTACCTAAAGGAAGAAGTGTTTGCGAAACAACCTCCAGGATTTGAAAGCAAGAAATGTCTTGAGCATGTGTACAAGCTAGACAAAGCTCTATATGGGCTCAAGCAGGCCCCAAGAGCTTGGTATGAACGGCTATCAAAATTCCTACTGGATTATGGTTACAAAAGAGGTAAAATTGACAGTACCTTGTTCTTAAAGAAAAAAGGTAAAGACCTCCTTCTTGTGAAAATATATGTTGATGACATAATATTTAGGGTCGCTACTAATAGGTTGAGTAAGGACTTTGCAAAACTAATGGGGAGTGAGTTTAAAATGAGCATGATGGGTGAACTTAACTTCTTCTTAGGCTTGCAGATCAAACAAAGTCCAAATGGAACCATGATCCATCAGTAGAAGTATACAAAAGAACTAATCAAAAAGTTTAAAATTGAGGACTCTAAAGAAATAGATACACCTATTCCAACTGCCACTAAATTAGATGTTGATGAACATAGTTTATCAGTTGATCAGAAGTTATATAGGGGTATGATTGGTTCACTCTTGTATCTTACTGCTAGCAGACCTGACATTGTTTTTTAGTGTAGGGCTTTGTGCTCGTTTTCAGGCAAATCCAAAAGATTCTCACTTGACTGCTGTCAAGAGGATACTAAGATATCTGAAAGGCACCACCGATTTATGTCTTTGGTATCCCAAATGTAGTAATTTCAATCTAGTAGGATATGCTGATACTGATTATGCAGGTTTCCTAGTGGATAAGAAGAGCACCTAAGGTATGGCACACTTCATTGGTTCATGTCTTGTGTCATGGGCTACCAAAAAGCAAAATTCAGTAGCTCTATCTACTGTTGAAGCTGAGTATTTTGTTGTTGCTTCCTGTTGTGCTCAATTGTTATGGATTAAACAACATCTAGTAGATTTTGGAATTGAAGTGGGATGTATTCCAATATTCTGTGATAACACTAGTGCTATAAGTATGACAAAGAACCTTGTTCATCATAAAAGGACCAAGCACATAGATGTTAGACACTATTTCCTAAGAGATAACTATGAGAAAGGATTGATATCAATATAATTTTATGCTACTAATAAACAAATAGCTGACATTTGCACTAAAGCACTAAGTAGAGAAAACTTTGAAAGGAACAAGTTGGAATTAGGGATGACTAAGATCACCTAAAAGGTCCAGTTCAGAATACACAATAAAAAAAATAATTTCTTCTTTTGGTTAGGATTCTAACTTTGTGTAAATATCTAGATCAATTCTTACTCAGTCTCATACTCTAATCAGTATACTCCTGTGACATGTGTTTATGTTGACTCACTGATCTCTTACAAAGTTTTTTCTATTATGACATTTGAGGCATGATCAAGAGAAGTTTTACTTGAAGAACTTATTTCATCAGTATATGCTCATGAGAAAGTTAGGTATGTTTCTATACTTTGCACAATTAGAAAGATTAATTTTCCAATCATGAACAGAAGTCCTATTTGCACCAAACTCCCTGAAATTCAATCCGTTGAGCATTGAACAAGTTTCATTCTCTTAGAACTCTAAAGAAAATGGGATTTTTTCCTAAAAACTAGCGTCGCCTATTAATCACTAAGAGATCGGAATTCTAAAGTGATTAGACTCCTGATTGACTACTGCAAAAAGACTGTCGTTGCTGCATTTAATCATAACCTTCTTTAAATACATACCACATCCTCCTTTTTAGTTCATAACCGTTATTAATCTCTCCCAAATTCTAATCATCCCCTTTCTCTCCAAAGTCCCAAAATTCTCTAGAAATACTTCACCATGACAAACCCTCAAGATAATCCAGGCATTCCCCCACCAGTATCTCCTAATATGTCCTCATCTATAACCCCTAGTGAAACCCCAAAACCTAGGTTTTGCCGGTATAAAATGTTGGCCAAAAAAACTGTAGCTTCTGGTTCTTTGAGGAAAAGCTCTAAATGATAAATTGAGGGCTGGTTAGAAGAAAGAGAGTTCTGCTAAAGAACATGACTCAAGTTCTGAGTCTGAAGCATTTATCTCTGCCAGTGAAGGAGAAGAACATGGGTCTTCTGACATTGACAAAAATCAAGAAACCCCTGGTGAGGTAAATACTTGTCTTGTATTCTCTAATGTGGTAGAAAAGGTAGATAATAGGTTTGTGTTGGTTGGTTCTGTGAAAGATGTAAAGGGGGCTGAGTCTAGTAGAAAGGGAAAGAAAAAGAAAGAAAAAGTTTTTGCAATCTGCGGAGGAGTAGAGGAGAGTGGCAACAAGTCAGGGGGAAGTGGCTCCGGGGAGGCTGCTGAAGGTCTTATTTATTTGAGTGAGCAACAAGATGAACCTGGTTCATCTGTTGAAGAAACCCTAGCTGACATCCTGAGGAAGGTTGGGGCCAGCTATGATCCAAAGAAGCGCAAGGCTTCTTCCCAAAAAGGCTCCAACTGCTTCCAAGCCAACAAAGAAATGCAAGGTGTCATTTCCCAAGTCTACTGTCCCTTCATTACCAAAGGGAAGAGCTACTAAAAGCAGGGTCAAACAAAGTGAGACAGAGTTGCAGAAAGCTTTCGAGGAAAGCAAGAAAAAGAAGAAGGAGAAGAGAAAAGCAAAGGTTGCGGATAGCTCTGAGGCTGCAGAAGAGGAGGAGGAGGTGATGGAACTGATCCATCAAGAAAGAGGTACAACTGTGGAGTTTCCCACTCCCAAACTAAAAATATCCAAGACTTCTTCGAAGAAGTCTTCAGAACCTGTATCTGCTGAACCTTTTTTAGCCAAAAGAACCATGTCTGCAGTAAAGGGGAAACATGTAAAAATTACCGACGAAGAAGAAGAAGAGGAGAGGAAGAAGAGGAAGAGTCTGAGAAAGAACAGGATAGATTTGCCATCTTTGGCAGGAGAAAGATTTTGAAAGGCAGGTTGTTGAAAGACCTGGAAGAGCCAGGTATGATAAGATTGGTGGATGCCCTGGCTGCACAAGGGTGGAAGGACACGGTCCTTCAAATGGATGGGAGGCTGTCTAGGAAGGAGCTGATTGAGTTCATGGCCAATGCCACTATGAAAAAATAGGGTAGTCACCAGCTTGGTGAGATGAGTAAAGGTGTAGTTTGATACACCTAAATTGGGCAAGATTCTAAACATACCCAGTGAGGGTTATGATGACTATACCAGGCAGAGGTGGCCTTGTCAAGATTCTCTACCTACTGCTCTCCAAATCACCAAAAATTTTTGTGATACAAAATCTGCTGAAGAAGTGCCTGAGGCAAGGTTTGTGCAAAAGAGTGAGATAAAGCCTAAGCACAAGGTGCTATTTGAGTTTGTGAACAAATGCTTGCTGCCCAGACAGGAGAGAAGGCATACTGCCAACTACATGGACTTGGTTCTTATGTAATGTCTTATGAGAGGAATGCAGATTAACTGGACTACTTTCATTGTCAAGCTGCTGGATAGGGTCATCAATGGCTCTAAGTCTCACACTACTCGATATGGGTTTATATTATCGACTGTTTTGGATAGGCTGAATGTTCCTCTAAAAAAATGGGAGATGGCTTCCAGCAAGGAACATTTTGGTATCAAAACTCTGCAGGCTTATGACTATCTCCTCAGTGTAGCCCCAATTGAACCTGGTTCATCTACGAAAACTCCTGTGAACCGCAAAGTTAGTGTAAGGCCCCGAAAAAAAAATTCGAGTAATTTAAGATTTCGTCGTGCCAAGGTAGGCTAAATTATTTTATTTTGTGTGAAAATAAGGATTTATGATATTATGGATATCAATTGGATATGGTAATAAGTGTATAAGTCTTATTATAAGTGATTTGGGTCTAAGGAGAGGCCTAAGCCTAAGCCAAGTTGGAAAATTGCATATTAGACGAAAGTTGTGAATGAGTTTGCACAAGATCTCACTTTGAATAGTCATATCTCCAGCTATATAAGGAGTTGTGTGAGTGACAACCGATCAAATTAAATACCTTTGAGTCTAGTTTCCAACGCAACAAACCGTTTGTCATTTGGAGGTGAATACAGAAAGTTATGACCATTTTACTGGGAAGGTGTCACTCGCGCGAACTTCGCGCGAACTTTGAAACTTCGTGCGTTTTTCGCGCGTCTGAGGCAGAATACTCAGAAAAACACGCTAAGTATGCAAAATTTCGCGTGCCTGGAAGGTTTTAATACCCCAAGACCGGTCTAGAGAGTTCCCAAGTCATTTTTGGGGTTAAGACTTGCTCTCTCAAGGGAATTTCGTCCCAAACTTCATTCCTATGATCCAAGTTAAGGTTTTTGGAGTATTTTGAGTTGATTACTACTCCTAAACACTTATATTAACAAGGATTAACCTTGAAAATCCTTAGATTTCATTCAAATCCCTAAATTGATTCAAGAACACGACAAATTGGATTCTCAAGATTCTTACTACAAGAGGTATATCTACTATCTCTAACTACTCTATAGTGATTATTCATGTATGATA
>MU690277.1:11535-27700 GCA_026770625.1 Nicotiana glauca
AAGTGTGACATGGCCGCATTTGATTGGCCAGAACATGTCACTTGCAAACGTGGCGCGATTTCATTGACCTTTTAGTGTGATTTGGCATGCCTTGTCATTTTGACACGTGGCATGATCCTATTGGCTCTTCCGTTTGACTTGGCGCGCCACGTCATTTGACACGTGGCACCAAACTGGGCCTCTAGGAAGATGACATCTTGGGCCTAGTAAAATGGGCTCATCACTTTAGCCCAATTAAATGGGCTAGCCCAATGGATTAAGACGTATTTATTTAATCCATATATATTAGACTTATATAATTAATTCATTTATATATTAGCCCAAAATATTTATTTGGACCAATATATCTTGAATTTAAAATATAGTCCAAATTATTTTACGGATTTAATTCCAATAAAATTTATATGCCTACATATAGTTCTTCTCTTTATTTGAGTTGCATTGTTTTAATAGGAAAAGAAAAGAAAATATATTAAGATCGCAGATGTTGTAATTAAATACATAAATAATTCATTAAACGCTGGCTGAAAATATTAATTATTAAGTAATATTATTATTTGGTTAAATAATGCCTTAAATATAGGTAAATTCTCTTATATTAATTACCCAAAATAAAATTATTACGTGCTATATCTGATTTTAATTTAATACCCTAAACCTTTGCAAACTCGTTTCTTTTTTTTCTCCGTCCAATTTTCATTCTACTGCAAAATTCGAGTGGTAAGCTTTCTTCTATTTTTATGTATTTTCTCCCAATTATTTTTCAATTGTGAAATAGAAAATATGGTTGTCTTATGTTACTGTATAAAGCTTGTGACTTTTGGATTAAGAGGATTCATATAATCAATCTCAACTAGTTTAAGATGAAGGATAGTTATTCTGTGTTGTTGGTTTCCTTTTTTTTAAAAACTTTTTAACTTTGTGTGTTATTATAGGTTAAAATTTGATTCCCAGCTGATAATTGCAAAGATTGGATTTTGTAACTTAGTATAGGAGGATGTGGAGGTCGGGAATTAGGTTAGTTTAGGGTATTTGTTTTCCATATTTGCCAGTAGTATTTAGTATTATTTTTGTATTATTTTATTCTTAGATTTTTATTACTGCCTGTTGTTTCTTTTGCTTCGGCTATTTTATTATATTGTCGTTGTTACGGCTTCGTTTTCATGGCTTTTACCCTATTATAAATTCTTTCTCCAAAATCGTTCATAAAGTAAGGGTAAGGTCTGCGATCCCACCTGTGAGATTACACTGAGTATATTATTTTTGGTTGTGTTATTTTGTGCGTTGTCCTACTGCATAAAGTGTATGACTTTTACTAGTTAGTATTTGTATTTGCTTTCCCAGTTGACAAGTTCTTTTCCCAATAAATGCATATGTATGGAGTATTGTTTTCTTGAGCCGAAAGTCTTTCGGAAACAACCTCTCTATTTCTCGTGATAGGGGTAAGGTCTGCATATACACTATCCTCCCCAAATCCCACTAGTGGAATTTTACTGGATCGTTGTTGTTGTTGTATGGAGTATTATTTTGTTGTGAGGTGTTGAGTAAACATATAATTCTCTGACTTTTAAAGTAGCACTTGCTTTTCAACTGATCCAATTCTTTTTAATGGTAAGAGAAAAAATTATATTTTGGGTTTGATGTGTTTTTGAATTGTACAAATTTTGTGACTTTTACTAGTTAGTACTAGTATTTGCTTCTCAACTGATAATCTATTCTCTCCCAAATACAAATTATATGTTGAGTTTTGATGCTGTAGAAGTTATAGTATTTGTTTCCCTTATGATAAGCTCATATTTCCAATTATTTTCAATTGCTAAATTCAAATAATACACTGGGGTTATGATATTTTTGTGTCATCTCCTACTGCATAATGTTATTAACTGACTGAGCTAGAATGCTAGATCGCTTATATCTAGCTACAATCTTTCTGTCCACTAAGGTTATCGTTATCATAAAGCGAGTGGAACACAAATGACGTTGGACGAGGAAATGAATGCTACTCATAAGGAATCCGAGCCAGAATCAGAATCATCAGAAGGCCAAGAAGCTCTAAAATTGACTGAACCTTCAAAAAGTGTCGTATACAATATGGAAGGTTTGCTTGATAAGCTAAGAGAAATCAGTTGGCCTGATGGTTTGGATTGGATTCACAAGCTTGATGTCAATAGGGAGGAGCAAGAAGATGTGGATGTGAGCGATGATTTGGCGAGGGATCTCTCTTTCTACATGCAAACATTGGAGTGTGTCCGCCAAGCATATCTGATGTTTCATTCTATGGGACATCCTTTTCTGAGGCCCTCGGATTATTTTGCAGATATGGTGAAGTCTGATGCACACATGGAGAAAATCAAAGGCGTAGTCTTGAAAGAGATGAAGAAGATTGAGGATGTTGAAGAGAGGGGGAAGGCGAGGGAGAACAAGAAGTTGGCGAAAGAAGTTCAGGCACAGAAGATGAGGGAAAGGGCTAAGCAGAAAAAGGAGGAGATTGAGGCCGTTAAAAAATGGAGAAAGATAAGGCAACAGAGCAAGTTTGATAAAGAGAGTGTTGGCAATCTTGATTTGGCTTTTGATGAAGACGGGGCGAGACCCCTTCAAAGATCGAGTAAAAAGAGGCCTAGTGTGTCTCCTGGAGATCGATCGGGAGGAAAGGCGACATTTGGTGGTAAAAAAGGGAAAATGTCTGATAAAAAGCGGAAGAGGAGGGAATTCAAGAACTCAAAGTTTGGCTTTGGTGGGAGGAAAGGTTTAAAGAAGCAGAACGCTGCTGAAACGACCGATGATTTCAGAGGATTCAACTCATCTGCCAAAAAGAAAAGGGTGAAGTAAAACAAGATGATTTAAGTTAATTCCGTCTTGGTAGACTTCCACATTCATCTGGACCTTTTCAGTCATATTTTAGTCTTGCACTTAATTGGGGCATCTCTTATACAGTCAAACATCTCTATATCAGTTTCGTTTGTTCCGATATTTTTTGGCTACTATGATTACAGTGATATTATAGAGGACATATATTGTAACATAATATAAGAATCGGTTCCGAAAAAAAAATTGGGTTTTATAGTGTTTGGCTATTATATAGGGATGTTATAGAGATGTGTGACTGTAGTATCACTTTTCTGCAAGTTAATGGCCTTTGCCTACCTTCTATGTTCAATTGTTGCATTAGCTTGTAGTCATAGTTCTTTAATTCCATAAGGTCTTTAATAGTATAAATCTTCCAAGGAGAGTTTGTATCCTTTTAGTCTGCCAAAAGTTTCTAATTTTTAATTTCACCACTGCAAGGTTCGCATTTTTCTCACAGTTTCCATTAGTACTTGTCCTTTCATTTATGTTTAGAATAATGGATAAACATATAGGACAAAGCCTGATAATGTATACTGTCACTTTAGCAGTCAAAGAATCTAAGCTATATTGAAATGTTCAAGTGGAAATTCAAGTAATGTGGTTCAAGTTCAACATCTAATTCAAGTAATGTGGTTCAAGTTCAACATCTAATAAGGGTTCACACAAGTTTACTAGGAACTTTAGACCAATTGTTTGAGTCTGGACGAAATTGAACTACTTACAACAGCAGCAACAACAACAGAGCTAACTATACAAGAAGATTATGAAGTAATCCCTGACAGCAACCGTGCTTTCTTTGACATCCTGACAAGTTCTATTCTAACTATAAGATAACTTCCTTGTTGATTCCTGTTTTGCATTAAGGGAAAAGGGCCAAAATTATACCCCTACTATCGAAAATTAGTCACGTTTATACCCGTTTCTACTTTCGGTCTAAAATTGTCCCTACAGTTAACAAAGTATGCAAAATTGTCTCTGTTGTTAAAAAAGTATGCAAAATCGTCCCTAACTCTAACAGATTTCCTACGTGGCAGTAGGACCCCTCATTTAATGTGTCAACTAAGCAAATACCTACCCGAATTGTAGAGACTCATGCTCATTTTTTTGACCCATGCCTATTTTTTTGACCCATGCCCATTTCTTGGACCCTTCCCTTCCCGTTTACCCTCTTCTTGTGAAGAGTTGAAGATCAGAAATATGAATAAACAACCACCGCTTCACCAGTCCATCACCTTCTTTCACCAATTTATGACATAAAATAGATTATATAGAATCATATGTGGGAAAGTTCACTTGTTGAAGAGTAAATATATCTTGTTTTATCAGTGTATTTTTTTGAAAATTAATCCGATTGACTGTAATTTTTAGGTGATTCCCTTTGATTTTAAATAGAAGAATATTGTGTTTCTCAGTCACACATGGAGATACACTTGTTGGCGGCTTCTGCCATGACAACCACCACACTGCTCCACCACTCTCTTCTTCCCGCCATGAAGTTTCTGATGAGAAAACTGACCGCCGGAGATTTTTGGATAACGGAATTATCTAGCATTATCCGGCACGAGATACAAATAGAAACAATATACAGATATATGGGAAATTGAAAAATGAAAAATGGGGAGAACAAGAAATTTACAGCGGAAGTTTTTGGTGGGTTATGCAGAAATTTATTTACAGAGAAAGGATGAGGATGATGACTTTTTGGGGCGGGTTATTATAAAGTGGGGCGGATTATTAAAAGGGTGGTCGAGTAAAAAAAAGCCTAATTGGCACATTATTTTGGGGGTCCCAGTTGCCACGTAGGAAATCCGTTAGATTTAGGTACAAATTTATCTACTTTAGTAACGGCAGAGACAATTTTGCATACTTTGTTAACGGTAGGGACAATTTTAGCCGTAAAGTAGAACGAGGTATTAACGTGGCTAATTTCAATAGTAGGAGTATAATTTTGGCCCTTTTCCCTTGCATTAACTCTTAACGAGTTAATCTTCTTCCAATACCAACTGCAGCCTGGGGAAGTTGGTGACTCCATATATCATTATTATTCCTCATAACTCTCATGCACCCTTTTCACTCCTAGTGAATCCACTTTGTTATAACTTCCCAACATATGTAACATTCCACAATCTGCTCCCTTTGATGTTTAAACCAACCAAACTTTGGACAACAAACTTTTTTCCAGGATATAGGAGATATTTTCCTCTTGCCTTCAGTCCTTCCCCATAATTACTCTCTACATTTTTTGTCTACCTCCTTCAACACACTTTGTAGAAGTATGAACGTTGATCCCCAAAAATTGTGTAATGAGATAAGGACTGTAGTAAGTACTTGTGATCAAGACAAGACAATTGTTTGGAGTAGACAGTGTTGATTCTAATTGCGATCTTATTAATTAATTGGTGACGCGCTTTCCATTTCTTAGATGATAGGAGCAATCCCAGGAATCTTATACGAAATGTTCATAGCATGAAAGCAGTCTATTGCACCAATGTTTCCTTCCTTTAAGATAGAAAATGATGGATGCTAAATAACTAATGTGCCTGAATTTTCCTCTCTAAGTTTAAAATCTTTCACACATATGACAACTAGAAATATTTCATTGAATTGAATGCTAGAAATACAATTTCTAACAAATAGATAGAACAAGATACCAATGCTTGCATATAGTTGTTACATAAACTCAATGCCTTCACCAACTTCAACATTGGCAAGCATTCGCTTTTTGAAACAATGTCTGAATGCAAATAAATAAATGATAACTAACACCCTATAATTAATCAGCCCCCATAATCTACCTAAAGGGGGGAAACACCATTTGGTAGTTGCAGGTAATGTCACTTCTTTCATTGAGAAACTTCAATCTGTTCCGCATGAGAAGGAAAGTTTTCTGGCAATGACATTAATGGTTTTCCATCAGAAGATCCCTTCATCGCCATGGCCAAAGAATAGCCTAGAGCTCGGGCTACTGGGACAGCAACTGCATTACCTACTTGGATGTACCTAAGTATAAAACAGCCGAAAGCATGTCACAACAAGCTAGGAAAATGATGTTTCAAGTACAAATGAACTAGTTTACTATCTCCATTCATAAGCAGCTTCTTATGGACAATAATTTGTAGATTCCAAAGTAAAGGCTGCTATAACCAAAGAGGAAGCTCATTAATACTGTTAGGAAACCTATGGCTCTGGCATGTTTCCGTATTAGTATGTTGATTTAAGCTCAAGCCAGATAGTATTCCAAGTGAGCATAAAAACATGTTAGAGTTATAGGTGATATGGAGCATAGGATGGGATTACTGAAAGAACTATTAAAAAGAACTCAGATCTTTAACCATCCATTACATTAGGGTTAAAGTGATACCTTTCTTTGATTGGCCCTGTCAATTTATAGTAGTCAGGGAAACCTTGGAGCCTTGCATTTTCACGAATTGTAAGCACTCTATTCTGTTGTGGATGTATTATGGTCTGGAAGGAATAACAATGGCATCAGGATGAAACAAAACGCAGAATTCTATGGTTTGAGTCTTTGAGATAATATGGGAAAGTCAAAAAGCTACCTGATTATGGGGTTCAGCTCGCGTCACTACTGTTGGGACAGTTTCATCCCACCACAGACGACCAAATGGCCTGCATGATTTCACACAATGAAAATCAGTACAAATATTATGGAAAAGCAGATACAAATGCAAAGAAAATACCTAATAAGAAAGAAGGAAAAAAGGTGTATCCTTACTTTGTGGAACTACCACCAACAAAGCTCATAGCATAGTCAGGAACCTGTTGATGTTAAGCATCATAAGATCCAGAAAACAAACAATAAATAACTGTATCACTCGAATCAAATCATACCAAAGGCTTCCCTGAAGGAAGTTTTACTCTCTCCACATCTGGATCCCATTCAACTTTATTATCAGAACGAACACGAACTCCTGGCAAGTCTCTGAAGTTTGCACCCTACAATCACAGGTCAATAATTCAGCACTGTGAGGAGCTAATCACATAAGTGCCACAAATGGCCAGACAGAAACAATTTGTATACCTTTCGCTTGGGAATTTGACAAACACGCTGATAATCATCATCATTCAACTGCAGAGGACGATGATCATATAGAACACTTCCCAACGCCCCTAAGATATAGCAGAATCAAAATTTGAAAGCAGTTAAACCACTGTTTGATGTAATTGAATGACAGAACTGCATTAGCAAAATATTCATTAATGCAGAACCCACTTTCAGCCCAACCTTAATTAGTACATGAAACTTCTCAAATGGAATAGGTCTTTTAACTGACACCCCTCAGGGGACCAAGCTGTTAAACTATGAGGTGTAACACATGCAAAAAAATGGAACAAACAGATTTACATTAAGCTACAAGCAAAATATGTGGACTCACCATCCCTCCCCAATCTTATAAAATGCTGGAAATCAGACATGGGCTCATTAGTGTAAGCCATTTCATCTCTTTGCTCATTATTCTCCACCTGAAAAGAAAAGCTTGCACATAAATAGAGGGAAAATGATGCTACAGTTGTTTAAAATGATGCTACCATAATTTATGGTTCAGTAATCAGAAGTGGCTTTTAAAAAAAAAAAAATTATTATCTCTTACGTACCGAAGGAAGATCAGAAAGTGCATCACCAAGAAAAAGTTCTTTCTTTAACTCTAATTCCCGGCCTTCATCAAACGCAACTGTGTTTGACTGCATTCGCACATGGATGCACATTTAGTAAAATAGCAAATGCTACAACATTCATGGGATTATAACAAATTCAAAAACCTACCTCAAACTCAGTGGGAATAACACCCCTCACAATAACTTTATGTGTGGGCAAAGGATATTGTGGCAATTTCTGCACAATGTGACAAGATTTACGTAAAGTGAGGTTGGTAGATTGATGCACTGCACTTCATATGGATAAAACTAATAAATAACTTAACATCAAAATCAGTAATACCTCTGATGAAAGTGCACCCCACATAAAGACACGCATGCGAAACTGTGGAAGTCCGTAAGCACCAGCTGCCATCATACCCATGCGTGCTTGGTAGTTCATCCCGACCAATCTGCCCAATGCATATCGTCCTAGGAAACCGTTGGAGAATTTGATAAGGTCTACCACGTTTTCCATTAGTACAAACCTAGGTTTCAAGAAATCCACGATGTCCATGAAGACATCAAGCTGTTGATTTTTTGGATCCCCCAGTGGATTTTCTTTATTCCTAAAACGGTTGAACCCACTGATGCCTTGGCATGGTGGTCCACCGCATATAACATCCACATCCCCCTACGAAAAGATCAACAGAAAAATGCAATCAATACGAGTCAGAATCACAAATCATTAACAAGTTGACAACCTAGAAGTGGTCTAGATTTTGGAACCCAAAACTAGTTAGAAAGAGAGTGATGAAGCTTACAGGCAGCGGCAGAAGATTTGCTTTGAAGCCTTTGGTCACGAACTCTCTTATTTTCTTCGGGCATTCACTATAACAATATGTCAACTAGTTGGAAAGAATTTAAGAAAAACATATGTTATTTTCAGAATAGACTGCTTCAAGAGTGTACTTTGTACCTTAAGCCATCTATTGGCTCCCAGGTGTCTTCCTCTGGGCCATAACCTTGCCAGCGAACCTAGAGACAAGGTAATTAAAGTAACTTGAGAACAATGACAAGGGTCAGAAACGCAGAACAAAACAAAGTTGACAACAGAAGACTTCGGTTTTTCCACAAAAGAATTCTGTAAATATTCTACCAAAGACACTATGGTTGACATTGTGACATACTAAAAATAAGATTCAAAGCTCAATGGTTAAGTACCTTGAAGTAAAGTCCGGGTTTCTTAACTGCATTTGGATCCCCATAACAAACTTCTAAAATTTCTTCAACTTCAAAAATTTCACCGTCTTTATTATCCCCAGAATCTACACTTTCATCATCATTTTCATCTTCCTCAACTTCATCTGTTACTTTTAAATGAGGGTGTGGGGGAACATTGCTTTTTACCAAGGAACAAGAGCTACAAAGCTGCACCCACTCCTTCAGAAGTGATAAGAAGTCACTGGCATATTCATTCCTCACCTGAATAGCGCATTCATTTTCTTCATTGACAGGCCAACAAGAAAATAGAGGCATATTTATATACCAACGAAAAATCTCTACCTGAGTCCCTGGGTGGTTCAATCTCAAACTGTCACAGGCAAAGCGGTTGAGATCAACAGCCCATTTCTGCATCCAAGAACTTATTTTAACAAAACAGACAACAGGGCAAATGGTCTTATAAAGAAACAAGAATTCAATCCACGTGCTGGAACAAAATAAATAAGCTGAAGGAAAGAACATACAGTAACAAGTTTAACGCCGTTGCTATTAGCACCAAGGCATAGCCCAGTGGACATTGCTCCACATCCTGAATACAGATCCAAGAGCTTTTTTTCCAGATTGTGCTCTTTGACCTCACCAGCATCAGTGTCGCTTGATATAGTCGAAGATGAACTAACTGGACTTGTAGAATCTACAAAGAATTGCCCTCTCCGTTATGCAAGTTTACACTCGAATATTAATGTGAAAGGAACTGAGCTGTATTCAGCTATGTAAAAGAGCGAAAAAAGAAATACCAGGTGGCAAGCTTAAGAAAGATGAGTAGGGCAGCAGGTACATCATGTCATAGTAGAAATCACAATTTGATTTAGCATTTTCCTTGAACTGTAAAGTTGCCTGCAGGAACATTCAGCATTCTTTAGTTCAACCACTCAATGCCAAGACAAAGTATCCACCAATAAACACAGACATACATTTGAAGGCACAGGAACAATATTGAGTTTAATCACAAGGCAATCGATTGGGTTATCATCCTTGATTTCAGAAAGGAATACACGCTTCTTGTCAATGAACTGATCGTGGCTTTTAATAACCTAACAGGAAAAATGATGTCAGACCATATAGCATTACAAAGAGGGAAAGGAAACCTTTCATATGATCGAGTTGGCATTTCTTACAGTATCCTTAGCTCTGTAAAACCATTGTGCTGTAAAATACTGCATGCCATCAACTGCTTCAAAGAATTCTACAATCTTACAAATGTAATCCTCCTCACCATCAGCAGCCTAGTCACAGGAGAAATATTGATAATAAGTCAATACATGACTGTATGGCCATATGTATCATAATAAACTAAAACTAGCAATCAACCGGGCTAAAAACAAAGCAGTAATCCCTCATAATTTCACTGTTTAAACAAGCAGGTTCCACGGAGAAATTGAGAGGTCAAATGCAACACAGACAAACAGCGCCAAGTATAGACCTAAGCATTCTTTCTTTTCTGCTTTTTTTTTTGTAACAAGTAATCTAAACAATCTTTTTTTATCTTTCAAGTACTAATACTATTTTAATTCTTCCAATTATATGAATGTAAATCATCTCGTTAAGATTCTTACAATCAGTCACATGATTATTTATAGCTTATTTAAGATTACAATTTTCGAAAAAATTTTAAATTTTGTGTCAGTCAAACACAACCGAATATATTGGGAAAGGAGTACCAGCCACTAGCTAAGTAAAAGCGTATCTTGTTTTTTTTTTCCAGAGAATATTTTAGGCATAATTCAATTGTCCGATGAAAATCATTTCAACCTCCAAATAAAAAAAAAATGATAGATAGGCTGTAGAATTGATCAGATGTATCGAAGTAACACAATCAGCACAAATGTGCAGATGTAAATTAAAGATAGTATTAACACTGTTAATTATTTTTTTAACCACACCAACAAAGCTAATCTATACCTTTATATTAACATATAAATTTTTCTACTCTTTAAATCTTTTGATTCAGCATAAATGCATACCAAATTGCTTTGTCTTAATGCCTCTGAGAAAACTACCTCACTTTCATACACTTCAACTATCATTAAAGTATATCTTGTGCAAACCTATATACTACATTCATTCCATTTTACATGAATCTGTTTGATTGGGCAGAGAGTTTAAGAAAAAATGAAAACTTTTGGAATTTGTGGTCCTAAACAACTCAAAAGGGGGCTCAAAGTACTTGTGTGGATGTAAAAATTTCTAGTCAAGGGTAGAATTGTAAGTTTAAGCTAAATTATTTCCAAATTTAGAAAGGTTTCATTCTTTTTGAAACCAGTCAAAAAGAAAATAAGTTTACATAAACTGAAACAGGGAGTACTAAATTCCACTCGGACCTAGGACAAAAGCTTTTTTTTAAAAAAAAAAAAAACAGAAGAAAAAAAGGTATAGTTATAACTTTAGAACCACTAGAAATGAAAATAGAAAAAGTGTAATCAAAAGAACAGGCACGATAGATCAAGTAACAAATGTCTAGGAATTCGTGTAAGAGCACATATCTCATGGGGTATGTCAAGTTCTTTTCTACTAATATTTATTGTTGAAACCATAATTGAGTAAACAAATAAGTATGTTCTCTTAGCAATTTTAGATTTAAAATAAGTGATCATACTGTTCAACGTGATATTAAAGCATAAAAGAATTGGAAGTTCAAGCCTCACAATAAGTCATTATAAAAAATCATAAAATTACCTCAAATTAAGTGTGTGCATGAGAAGACATGTTGATAATATGAGTACATAAAATGTGAAATTACTCGAAAAGTTTAAGCTTTCAGATAAATAGTCACAAAATTCAATAGGGCTCCACAAAAAATACACATTCTTATCAAATCCTTTCGAAACAGGTAAAACAACACAACGAAGGATTCACATAAACATAGACCAAGGTTACTTTTCACTACAATAGTTTACCTTCACATGTGCATCATCCTCAAGATAATAAATCTGACCATCAACTGACGCTTGAGTAAAATGGCACTTAGCTTGAAGTTGCTGGTCATCATCTTGACTGTAACATGAAAGTAACAATATCACATACACCGATCAAAATAAACAAAATTATTATGAGCCAAAAACAATATTGTGATGGACGGTTGTGCAAAACTTACTCATTTAAGCTCTTAGTACCATTTGCAGTCCCCTTATTCTGTTTTCAAAACAAACAAAAAACAGTTAAGCATGTAAAAATAAAACAAACACTACCAGTTTTGGAGCTTCACTCTTTGTTTCATTTAATATATCTTTATCTTTTAATTTATTTCAAAAGAATGGCACTTTTTATATTTAAAAATTATCAAACTTTTCATTTTACACTTAATGAATGCTCGCATACTATAGGCATGTCACAACAAGTTTAGAACCACAAGTTCCAAGAAAACCTTTGGTACGGGCCAAAAGTATTTCTCTCTTACTCTGAACCCAATCAAATAGTGTGAGTATTTCAACAGTATTAAATCCACTTTACATGTACTGTTTCTGGTTTGAGATATAAAGCACACACATTCTATCTAATTATTCAACCAAATGGTAAATAAGTAGTTACAAAAGAGAGATATCTATAAGCATGAATATCAAATATATGGACTGAGAAAATTGAAGAAAATTTATAATAAAGTGAAATATCAATTATTTAGTGTGGCTTTTTCAAAATTAGGCTCATTGGCAAGGAAAAGTATGCATTAGCTTTGATGACAACACGAAAATGCCCGCTAAACAAGTTGAGGTGCTCAATGTATTTTGAGCATCAATTCATGGCTTGGGCGCACTTTAAGAGTGCCTTGGATAACATTGATACTAACATCTTACCAAATAAAAAACCCACTATATTTGGAAAGAATTTAACTTTATACTTGTTATTTTATCAATTTTACCGCTTGATGAAAAGCTTTTACAAGTAATGATAGCATTTAAGCTTTTAAGACCATTAATTTCAAATATCTTTTTTTTTCCTTAAACTATTAGCATATTTGGCCAAGCTTCTAAATTAAGCTTATTCTGAAAAGTATTTTTATCAAAAGTACTTATTAAAAAATACTTTTGTGAAAAACAATTTGTGGTTGGCTAATTAATTTGAAAAGCACTTTTGAAATGTAATTAGTGTTTGGACATGCTTTAGAAAATTGTCTATAAAGTGTATTTTTGTCAAAAGTACTTCTTAGAAAATTACTTTTGAGGGAGAAGCTACTTTTTTTCTCATCCCAAAATCTAATTTTGTTTCTACTCAAAAGTACTTTTTTCGAGAGATTGACCGAACTCAATTTTTTTGCCCCAAAAAACACTTTTGGCCCAAAAAAAAAAATTGGCCAAAATGACTACTTATACCAAGTCAAACTACGTAACATAATTTAAAACAAATAAAATAATAATAATAATAATAATAATAATACTAACAGATAAAGGACCAAAATATAAGATGATACATATGTATTTATATTAATTTGGACAAGAAATAAACAAGATGATTATATTTCTTCAGAAACTTCAAAGGTGTCATCCAAATACAAGCATTTTGAATTACCAAAACTCCAATCAACTTTAAGAACCACAATTTCATATGAACGATACAAAACTAATAGAACATACCTACTCTATCTATTTTAATTTATGTGACACTTCTAGTTTTTCGAGATTCCAACTTTGTATGCTTTGACCATCATTTTAAAATGAATTTTTCATCATATTAGGTGAGAAAAATTGCAACTTATAATGCTTTTTAAATAGTTTTAGAATAGCTAAATTTTAGCTATAAAATATTTAGATAATGTAATCTAATTTAGCTTTAAAATTATCAAATTGAATCTTCCTAAGTTATAAGGATAACATAAATTGAAATATATGGAGGAAATCTTATGCTACAGAGCCCAAATAAGCAAGAGCAAGCCTTGCAAGAAAGAGCTCCCGTTAACTTGAAGGAATTCATGTTTTCAAAAAACTACAGAAAATTCAAGCAAGTGCATCAATAGCTTAGCTTTTTCCATTATCATTTTGTCTATTTGAGCATCTCAGCTCTCTGAATTCAAAGATATTCAACAGTTTAGTAGCTAAAAGAATATATTTCAAAGTAAAAACAGATTAAAACCTTTTTATTAAAAACGTTTCTTACATAGCGATGAGGCCACCTTTGACGAGCTTCTGCATCTGGAACAGATTCACCGGAAAGTAGACAATCTTCATCCTTTACTTTCTCACCTCTCTTCGGCTTCCTTTTCGAAGGCGAAACCGCTAGGCTCTTCTTCAAAGTCCCGTGCTCGGTCTCATCCACCTCTTCCACAAAATCACTCTCCACTGCACAATCCTCCACCTCAGGGTCTGGATCTGGCTCAGCCTTTTCAGCTACAAAAGGACCTGAATTTTCAACAGCTCGTCTCTTCGATTGAGAATCTACTGCTTCTTTTTCAGTTGTCCGTCCCGTAGATTTCTTCTTTGTTGACAAAACAGGTTCCGACTCTTCAAAATCACTATCAGCTGGTGGAACTACTATTGGATCTGGCTTTGTTGCGAGTCTCTTCGATTTCCTGCTCGCCGATGAAGATTCCGGCTTTGACGCCGGAGAAGTGGCTTTACGTTTGCTCGGCATAGGTAAATGAAAGGATATGCTAAGAGAAGCAGTAGGTTAGGTCACAGCGGCGGCGCCGTGGGTACAGTGGCGGAGAATGGAGAGAGTGAGGAAGGACAGAGAGTTGATTTTGGCTTTTAAGCTTTTTTTGGGACTTTGGGTAAATTTTGAAAAGTAGTGGGAAGAGGGAAAAATGGCGGGACTGGCGGAATTATTGGGCATTTTCGAAAGTGAATTTGAAATATGGCCTGAGTTCCGGAATTGAAAGTGGGGGATAAAAAATTGAAAATTTTTACATCCTATAGAAAATCTTAGTACCATATTTATATTAAATAAATATCATTTAAAAATATTACATCCTATAAATACATCATATATGCTAAATAATATTTCTCTCTCCTTTTTAGTATTTTCTCTCATATAATCATTATATAACTCCTCTAAACAAGTTCTCTCTCTCTTTTGCATACACTTTACTCTCTTCTCCCGTACACCCACTTTACTCCAATTCTTTGTCCTCTCTGTATTTTCACAGCATAGTCAATCTCCGCCTCATTGAGAGAACACTTGCAGATTATCGATCATAGAAGGGTTGTTTTTTCTTGCGATTCTTGCCTCCTTATGGTTTTAATTTCTTTATTCATAGTAGCAATTATCAAAGAACGTCATGTCGATGGTATCACGGCTTCCCAGTGTTCGATCGATTTTACCCTAGTGATGCAGAGTTGATCTACTTTCTGAGAAAGTTTTTGAAGGGTGAGTCTTTGCCGAGTGAATGCTCTATTCGACTTGGGGAAATCTATGGAGACCGGCTGCCGGCCGGCAAAGCCGTAATGGGTGTTTCTCTCTCTAGATCGCCTAAATCGCCTATTTGTATTCAGTTGTATTAGAATGTATATTTAGATGTATTCACATGTATTCAGCAACATTCATTTATATATTTTAGATGTATTAAAAAGTTATGTGTATTCTCTTGTATTCAGTTTTAATCAGTTGTATTTAACTATTTTATTCAGCAGTAGTTAATTGTATTCAAGTATTTTATACAACTGTATTCAGCTGTAGTTAGTTATATTCAACTATTTTATTCAACAAAAGTTAGTTGTATTTTGTTGCATTCAAGAGTTTTATTCAGTTGTATTTTGTTGTATTCAATAGAAAAAGGGAGAAGAGAATTGAGAAGTTCGATCAGATGTGTTGCTCTGATTTTTCCTTCTTTTCACGTATTTGAGTTGCTTTCTTTGAGCAGAATACATATTAGTGTGTACTCGTTTTAGTTCTTTGAGATAAATTAGGAGACTATCATGTGATTTGATTTCCTTCCATTTTTAACAAGTTTAAGTTCCCAGAATTTCGCAAAAACGTTACTGTATTTCACTGAAATTTCGCTTGAATACAGTTAAATATAGATAATACTTAGTTGGATTTCCCGTTTTTACTAGGGGTGTGTATTCGATTTATCGATTCGATTTTGACTCTTATCGATAATTACTTATCGATTATCGGTTTGTACATATGCTTATCGTTATCATTTCAATAAGGTTTCGATTTTTTCGATTTATTAATTTTTGGGGCTTATCGATTCGGTTATCGATTACACCAATAAGAAAATTTGCGAGATTCCACGGAAAGTATATCGATATAAACACGCCTAACTAATATAGACAAAAAAAAGCTAAAATAAGACGAAAACCGTTTATAACATAAAAATTGTGTCAATAGACATATGCAACGAAACTAAAGTAAGGGATCAAATATATGGCACCAACACTCCAACGGTATTAAAAAAAATAAAAATACATCATCACTACCAATTCTATTTTCCATTAATTTGAACTTCATTCCCTTCAGCTTTAAATATGATCATTCCTTAAATATGGTAGATGAAATAATTAGGGGT
>MU690277.1:27848-38832 GCA_026770625.1 Nicotiana glauca
TTGATTTCGTTTATCGATGAACCGATAACAAATAATCGATTCGATTTATCGATAAACCGATTCGAATGCACACCCCTAGTTTTTACGCCTATTTTTTTTCTTGTATTAATGAATACAACAATTTAAATACATGAAATACATTATATAAGAATATAAAAGGTATCTATAGAACGTGATATAGCAAATGATATCTATAAATGGCTAATTAGGACTAAAAGATGGTGCTTTGTAAAAAATTCTCTAAAAAAATTGTTTAGAGCTCGTTTGACCATGAATTTTTTTTTACTTTTTTATGAAATCTAAGTTTTGTTATAAAAATTTTAATTTTCACTTGAAGATAAATTTTAGAAATTTTAAAAAATTTGAAAAACTCAAAAAAAAAAATTTTCAAAATTTTCACTCGGATCACTCACAAAAATTTAAAAACAATCCAAAATTATATTTATGTTCAACCACAACTCTAATTTTTAATTACTATTTTTACTTCAATTTTCTTTTCAGAATTTTACAATTCTTATGTTCCAAACGCCCACTTAGTAAGCAGACAGCAGTGAAGTAATTCTTATTTGTGTTTATATGTTTTACTAGATTTAGAGTACGCGCCTTGCGCGTGTACATCATGTTAGCGAGTATAAGTTTTTTTAGAAAATACTCAAATACTATTAACCTATGTAATTGAGTTATAAAATAAAATTTTAAAAGCACAAGCTCTTGAAAATGATAATATTGATAATATATAGCCAACTTAATAAAGAAAAAATTAAGTACGTCACATAAAACTATTCTAATGTCTTATCATGATTTTGGTATAGAAATTGTGCATTTGTTTTAGTTGCTCAACACGAGAGAATAATATGCTAACTCGTACTCAAATATATCTTGTAACAATATTATATTCTTCGTGGCCTGAAAAATTAAATTTTATTTGCTCAAGTACATTATATGAATTTCATCTTATTCCTTACTGAAAATACAAAAAATAAAAAGACTCCATATTATTAGGTTTAACTATCATACAAACAATTTAATCTGATGCGTGTTGTTTAAACCCAAATACACGTGTTTTAAAAAAAATATCATAAAAATTAAGTTAAAAAATCTAATATTTATTTTTATCTTAACAAACATGAAGATCATCATGTAATATAATTCTCAAAATGTATAAAATCTATTAATATTTTTCTGTACCGTGCATTCGGATAAATCATTATAAAAGTGTTTGCAATATCTATTTTTATACGCATATACATTTTAATGTTTTGATAATATTTAGTGATGGTATTTAAATTCAACTGACCGGATACAATCTCTCTTAATTCACGAATAGTTTTGCTCAAATATGATCATTTTAATTATTTTGATGGCTTTATCATGAGAATCTTACTATTAGTATTGATATTAGTCATGAGTTTCGTAGTTATATACATAACTAAAGATAATCACATACTTGAAAATACACGAAGTGTAAAAAGACAACAAAAATCCTAAATCAAGAATTTTTCTTTTAGAATTTCAAACTTTCAAAACTAAATTAAAACTAAAATACATAACTAATGGCGTTTGAATCTTTTAATTTAAAATTTTAAATAATAAACCTACTCTTTGTCCCTCAAGTGAGTTCCACACTCATCAAAGGAAAATATATAATTCATATTATCTCAATATGAAAAGTATGTTAGTTTAAATGAGGAAATAATTTAAATAAGGTAAACTTTTATTATTTTCAAAGTCTTATATATTAAGAGTTCTTATATATTTTAAATAAGGAAAATTTCTAGTAAAATTAAATCACTATTTTTAGATATTAGTGAAATAATTAAATGACTATTCCTAAATATTAGGAAATTAATTAGAATGACTATTTTGTCCAACGTGAACTCTACTTTTAAAGGGCAAAAAAGATGAACGACATTTCGCTAAGAGTCTTCGTGCTTTTAATATAGTACTAGTTTTAGTGTACGTGCGTTGCACGTGTGTAATGCGTCAATCAATAGAGGATATAGAAAAATATTAAATATTGAAAGATAGCAGTTGACATTAAAATAAATACAAATATTTGTATGAACGATGAATATAAATATTATGATATTGGATTATTAATAACTAAATTCAATATATTTGAACATGATGATAAATTTAGTTAAATTAATTATACGGTAATTAACTAAATTCAAAAACTGACGTATAATTTTTCTTCTAATTATCTCGTAAGGAATTATTACATAAATTAATTTGTTCAGGTTTTAAAATAAATATTCTTACGTAAAAAATGAAATTAAGCTACTTTTCATAAATGACTTAGCTTTTTCAAATATTAGAAAAGAGATTGGTAAAATTTAGAAATATGCCCTAATTTTCTTTCGTTTGCTTCTTTTTTCAGGTCGATTTTTATTCTTAATTTTTTTTCTTTGATCTTTATATATCTATTTATTAAAATTTGTAAAGGTTTTGCAAACGATAAATGTTAATCTATATTAACGTAACTCAATAATAGAAGGAACCTATGCTATACCGAAATATGTGAATACCTTATTGTAATATTGGTACATGAATTTTTATTAGCTTTAAAAGCATAGACGGACTTGCATCAAATTACTCGCGAGAATATTTCAATACACTTATGATCCCACACTTAGTTCTTTGAGGAAACAACTTGAAATCGAATAAATGATATATATTTTTCACAATTACTCATAGATTTGCAAATGACGTAACTAAAAAAAGAATTTCTTTGGAGATTTAAAAATGAATACTTTCGTCCTATAACTAAAAATGGTTAAGCGACAATGTACATGTTCTAAAAAAAATGGTTCTGAATTTTTCATTTAGATCTAATTTTTCAAGGAGTAAGTAACTAATATTAATTCTTTCGGTTAAGGGTTTGATTTGCCCTTCTACTATTATAAATAGGCCTTATTTATCCTCCGTTTGAGTTTCTTATCAAAAATATTCCTACTGTTATACTTTAGGTTTAAATTTACCATTCATCCGTTAAATATGGTTAAATATACCCTACCCGTTTTTTAATGGACACGTGGCAGCATGTCATTGGACCTGACCCAATGATTAAATTTTTTTAAAAGCATTTTTATTAAAAACTGGAAAACAATTGTAAAAATAGAAAAAAATATTTTTAATAAAATAATTTTGTTTTTTAAAAATTGAAAAAATTATTTTCAACAAAATATTTTCATTTTTTAATTTTTTTTATTTTTTCAGTTTTTAAAGCATTTCGTCTTATTTTGTTTTTCAATTTTTTTAAAAGTAAAAATATTTTTATTTATTTAAAAAATAAAATGAAGAAAAAGATTTCGAAAAAAGTATCTTCTATGTTAGTTTTTTTCTATGTTAGAAGTAGCTAAAGATGTTTTTTTTCGAATTTTTTTTCTTTTTAACAATTTTTCTATGTTAAAAATATCTTTAAAACTAATGCATAGAAAAAAAATAAAATGAAGAAAAAAATTTTGAAAAATGTATCTTTAGCTACTTCTAACATAGAAAAAAAATAACATAGAAGTTACTTTTTTCTTCATTTTTTTCTTCATTTTATTTTTTAAATAAACAAATATACTTTTACTTTTAAAAAAACTGAAAAACAAAATAAAACGAAATGCTTTAAAAAAATGAAAAAAATAAAAAAAAATCAAAAACGAAAATATTTTATTGAAAATATTTTTTTCAATTTTTAAAAAACAAAAATATTTTATTAAAAACATTTTTTTCTATTTTTGCAATTATTTTTCAGTTTTTAATAAAAATGCTTTAAAATTTTTTTAATTATTGGGTCAGGTCCAATGACATGCTGTCACGTGTCCATTAAAAAACTGGTAGAGTATATTTAACCATATTTAACGGATGAAGGATAAATTTAAACCTAAAGTATAACAGTAGGGATATTTTTGATAAGAAACTCAAACGGAAGATAAATAAAGCTTATTTATAATAGTAGAAGGGCAAATCAGACCCTTAACCGTAATTCTTTAGACAAGCTCTCACAACTTGACCTTCTCTAAGTGTCCTTGATGACTTGATCTTCTGAAAATTGTCATGAAATATCGTGAATTATAAGATATGTACATCATTAGTTTATATATTAAAATTTTCTCCTTTTCAAGTCAATACTTCTTTTGTGCCTTATGTATGATAGTTTCTTCTTGCAGTAATCATCTTTTTTTCTTTTAATTTATATTAACGTTCAAGCTAAAAGAAACAAGAAAATAAAATAAAACAATGGATCAACTTGGCATATTCTAAACTATTAGAGTTATTTGTTGTGAATTAACTAATATTTTTAAAAGTGGTTATCAGAAATTACTTAAAATAATCACTTTCCTTCAAGTGATGCTTGGTTATTAGCTCATAAAACTAAACATATGATTTTGTGTATAAGCCGAGGACGAAATTTTCCTATTAGCGTCCTAATTTTTTGTTTTGTATTCATTTTTGCTGTTTTATGTTGTTAAGCACTCATCTCACTAAAACCCCATCTCTTTGCCTTCTAAGTCTTTCAGTTTTGTTATCTACAGTCAAACCTCTCTATAACAGTCTCGTTAATTCCGAATATTTTTGAATGTTATAGCAAAGTGTTGTTATAAAAAATATATATTATAGGCCAAATACATAACTGGTCCCTTAAACTTGAATTTTTTTGTCACTTGGGTACTTAAACATAGAGTTGTTCCTATCAGACCCTTCAACTAAATCACATATGTGCCAATTAGACACTTTGTAGACCATGTGAGAAAAAGTTTTATAAAAATTATTGGATACGTAATTAGCTGCAGTTGTATATTTAATAGCTTTTAAGGCTTTCTTCTTTGCTTATGAAACTTTACGGCACTAAAGTACGATTATAGGAGATACCATGAAAATTTTCATAAGCACTTTGTAGTGACATAATTGAGTGCTTATGAAACTTTACGGCACTAGCGGCTCAACAGAGTAGGTGCCTAAAGCCAAATCTTAACATGAGGCCTTAGACATATTTAATAAAATTTTCATATTTTTCTTTTTGACGTTTATTTTTTAGCCTTTGCTGCTAATTATTTATTTTATGATCAATTTTTATAGAGCAATTTTTATGAGGTTCGGTTAATTTTGCTATTTTCTCGGACAGAACCAATATTTTATTCCACTCCAAAAATACAAGTGAAATAATACTAAAGAAAGAAGATACAAATACTTTAAGAAGATAAAAAAAGCAAATGAGAGATGTGTTTAAATCTTGAATATTAGGCCTTCTTTTATATGATGAAATTCTCCCCCAAAATAAAGTACCCCACCGATGTGGGATGAACTTTTGACATATTTAACAATAATTTATAAACATATAAAAAAAGGGTAAATTTTGGGGCCTCCTATTTTTGGGGGCCTAAAGCTTTGGCCTTAGTGGCCTTGGGGTTGAGCCGGCACTGCTTTACGGCACTTGTAAGCTACTAGAATAAAACTTTACAAACTAGAACGCACAAGTGGTTGATAGAAGTTGCATTTTGACATTAACAACTTTTAACAAAAATAGTACTTCAGCAAAAGAGTAAAGCTGTCAAATATACAAATGCAGTTATTTCATAAGCAAAGAAGAAAGCCTTAAAAGCTATCAAATATACAACTTCAGCTAATTACATATCCAATAATTTTCATAAAAGTTTTTCTCATATGGTCTACAAAGTGTCTAATTGGCACATATGTGATTTAGTTGAAGGGGCTGATAGGAACAACTCTATATTTAAGTGCCCAAGTGACAAAAAATGTCAAGTTTAAGGGTCCAGTTATGTATTTGGCCTATATTATAACATAACACAAAAATTGGTTTCGAAAAAACTTGCTTTTATAATGAAATATTGTTATATAGGGATGTTGTTATAGATAAGTCTGATTGTATTTCTATCCCGACAAAAATATTCAGCAACCAATGATGATGAAAACGAAGAAGAAGACGTGAAATCTGCTCTAGAGTCCAAATCCCTTCTAGCTATATTACTATATCTTTTCCTTATTATAATTTTAATACTTAAAAAGTAAAAACGCTTTTAAAACTTACGGCTTCGAGTAGTGGCGGAGCCACATACACTCCAGGGGTGTCAATCAGAGGTGGACCCAGGATTTAAAGGTAGCGGGTGCACTGTAACAATACCTTAACAGTGTTTGTAGGCAGTAGGGTCACGACGGAAACAATTACTCGATGGCTTTAGGCGGACTAATAACTGGTGGTTGCATGTGGGCTTTGAAAATTAGGGAAGAAATTTTCGGTGTGGAGAGAGATAGTTGGAGAAGAATCTTTTGATTTAAGAATTTAACTAAAAATAAAAGGAGTTGGTCTATTGGAAAAAACTAAATCAAATACACTAAGTAAAAGAAAAAAGGAATGGGGTAGTAGCTAAAAATATGGGCCATCATATTAAATTATCCTACAGAAAAATAAAAAACGTGGGAAGCAGCTATGTAGTTGCAAAGATTCAAACTCAAGTATTTGGCATGAAAGCAGTAGCACCTACCAGTGCACCCAACGTGCTTTTGAGTTTGAGGGGTCACAGAGAGATATATATCATAATTTAAAAGTATATACATATATATATATCGATAGTTTCTTCCGAAGTTACCAGGTGCCGGTGACCCCTCTTCTATCCACGTGGGTCCGCCCATGGTGTCAACCGACACCTCTTCGTCGGAAAATTATACTATTTAACTTGGTAATTTTTTAAAAAATATGTATATATATACTATATAATGACACCCCTTGACTTCTTGGTGAGTTTATTTTTTTATATTTTGACTCTCCTTAATAAATATTCTGGCTCCGCCACTGACTTCGAGATTACCTGGTCACATAAAAAAAATCGGTAAATATTCTTTGAATAATAGTTTATCAGTCTCTAAAGTTATTTCATTTTGGTGGTGCTTTTTTTTTTTTTTTTTTTTTTGTTGTGATTAGTCTATACTTTCTATAAAGAAGAAAAATTTATTGACATTTTTAGTTGGAAAATAGAAGCTAGGATGCCTGAATGTTTGATTGGAAGTTTGTATCCTTTGCTTATGTTATCACAGTAAATATTCGTAACAAAACCTTTCGTAATATTGATACACCATTCAAATAAGGAATGTATTTATATGTCAAATTTTTATTCCTAAATATAGGAGTGCTTACATAGTTTAAATAAGGAAAGATCTTAATATTAGAGAAACTAATTAAATATTTTATTTTATCAAATAACTAATGACTATTCCTAAATATTAGGAAAATAAGTAAATGATTATTCCTAAATATTGGAAAAATAACATAAATTACTAATATGTCCGATATAAACACTATTTCTAAAGGGTAAAAAAGGCAAATCAAATTTCGCTAAAGGCGCGTGTACCTTATATCGGTAATATAACACTATTAAAAATTATATAAATATTATTAAACTTTGTATATCTTACGTGCAATTATTATGTCTCATCCGATAGTTTTTTTTAAATTTGATGTTGAGTTAAAAAGTATAATAATTATGAATAATGGGATTATACTTAATAATAGTATTTAGTAGGATTTGTATTTGTACTTGTATTTATACATAACCAGAGAATGAAACATAATTTTTCACAAAAAGTTTCTCTCTATATTTTTCTTTATCATTATTAAGATAATTATAGTATATTAAATTAATTAGTTTTAATTTTATGATCGGTATAAATCTATAATTGAGAATAAGAAAATCATAGGAGTGCCAACTGATATTATACAAGATCATTGTCAAATTTGATTTGATTCTTTCAATTCCTTATTTACCGTTCGATTCAACACCGTAAAGAAAGTATAAGTTATCGGAAGTTTCTACGTCAGGTTACTTAATTACTATGTTTATCTTATAGTTCTATAAGGTAAAACTTTAATTAATATTTAATTTTTAAATATTAGGATTTCTTAAATAGTAGTTCAAATAAGGTAATTATTTAATATGCAAGATTTTAGTTGATTTTATCATTTTAAAGTCTTAATAAAAATAATAATAATTAAATTACTATTTTGTTTAATGTAAAATTAAATTTTAAAGGGTAAAAAAGGCGAACGATATTTTGCTACGGACCTTCGTAATTAATGTTTAAGTGAGATTAGCATATAAAAGAAAATAAATTATATTTGGATTTTTAAGGACCGAACTCATGACAACTTTTATAAAGGAGCAATAGTAGTTCGTTTCTTTGATATACTTTGAAGTCATATAAAGCATTTTCTTAAAAACAGTTCGTATTTGTGCTTATAAAAATATGCAGTTATGTTATACATAGAAGATAAGTAAGACTGAATTATATTTAAAAAAATAATAATTAATTTTGACATTTAGAGGCAAATCACGACATAAAAATCTATAAGAAAATAAATAAGATATATTTGGACGCTAACACCCTTGTGTTTATTTTGTATGATTTTGAGAGAGGTAAAGAATGTTCAAAGGAATTGAAACGCCTACAAAAAAGATAAAAACATTATTTTTAATTTTAACTCAAGTAGACTCTGATTTAAACTCAATTAATATTTTGTACAGAACTAATTGTTTGAAATATCATATATATGTCCAAATACTCAAGAAAAGAAATTTAGATTGACTTGCAAATTTAATAAGTTCTATTATTAATTGACCTATTAGATTGTACTTACAAATTTAATAAGTTCTATTATTAGTTGACTTCAAATTTATAAATATTAGGTAAAGTTCTACAAAATACTACGACTTTATTTAGCTTGAACTTATTTTAAAGAATTAGTTTACTTTTTTTAACGTAAAGTATATATAAACACATTCCCACAAGAGTGTGAAATTCCCATAAAATTTTGACTTTTGCTCTTTCGATCTTGAAGCATTTACAATATTGATAAAGAACCATTAGTTTTATCTTTTTAAGTCTTTTTGTTGGCAAACTGAGAAGTAAAAAAATAAACTTAAAAAAATCAAAATAAGAAAAAAAATATTATTTTAAATACGCAAATAATATATATAGTTACTTAGACAATTCAAATAAGAAAATAATTTATCTGAGTAATTTTTTTATTTAGTTTTAAATTCTTAAATATTGGAAGTTTTTATATAGTTCAAACAAGAAAAGTTTAAACATTAAAAGTTTCTGTAGATTTCTAAGTTCTTAATATTAGTAAAATAGTAAAATTATAATATTGCTCAATTATAGTTAGACATACTTTTTTCTCACAACTCCTTTGGGCTCCACAATATATGATTGGAAAGCTAACTCAAAGGGCTACAACTATCATGTTTTACGTTTTTCCAAATTCCAAATGGAAGAGGGTGAAAAACCGCGATTACGGTGGGACCGCGGTAGAACACCGCGGCAGAACATTACCAAAGATTCAGAGGGCCTATTTGGCCGCGGTCCCGGCGTAACCGCGGTGGGACCGCGGCAGGAAGCGAAAATTTCAGGGACCAAAGTGCAAAATATGAGATTTTAAGCCTTAAACCCTATATAAAACAAAGGAGGCCGGCCAAGAACGAGTAGGGGACATATTTCGGACAAAAATTAGACTTAAGGAGGCAAGAGACACTACTTTAGGGTTAGACAACACCCTTGGAGGCAAGAACACATTGGGAGCAAGGCGGAGAATTCTTCTACGAGTTTTTCCTTCTTCTTTCTATTTTTCATTGTTGGTTATGACTTTTAGTATTGTAGTTTTACATACTATTATGAATAGCTAATTTGTTATCTAGAGTTTTGATAGAACCTTTTGTAGGATAAATTCTTGTTATGTTTTTATATAATTGAGCCATATCTTTTCTCTATTTGTTCAACTACGTTTATATTCTTGTTGATTGAAGAGCTCTCAATTAGCTGCGCCTATTCAGTATGCATAACTCGGGAGAGAGTACATATTTAGGTAATTGTTGAATAACACCACTCCCAGAGTATATGAGGGATCAATAACCGAGGGTTTAAAGGTGGGATTAAGGATAACGAAGCCTTGGGTGCGATCTAAAGTGAGCTGTATTAAAAGCCAGCTAGCATAGCTCGGGAAAGTGCGTCTAGTAAATTGTCGTAATTACTCGGGAGAGATTTACGGTAATAAGAGTGCTCATGATTGGTAGAGAATACTTAGGCAAAGTTATAGAAGACATAGCGGGAAGGATTATGACAATTGGGGAAATCATAACTCTAGACCTCCTTAATCTTATCTCTAACCCCTAGTATATTTAGTTGTTAATTTAGTAGTTTAATTTATTATTTAATTAGTTAAACACAAGAATCTAAATATCTATAAGTTAGGAATTGTTCAAGCTTGTCTTCTTGATGATAGTGAACAGTTGTAGCTAAACCTTAGTTCTTTGTGGGATTCAACTCCGGACTTGTAAACCGAATTATATTTGTAACGACCGCATTGTCCTTTTTTAAGGCATAGTTGGGCGTGATTAAATTTTGGCGCCGTTGCGGGGGAATTAACGGTGTAGTTGTAGATGTACATATTGCTAGGTTTCAAGTTTGAACTTTTATTTTATTATTTAATTTTTATTATTATTTTTTATTTTAGTTTTATCTGTTTATTTGAAAAACATGACATCATGAAATTATGAGAATTTTGTTGTTGGTAATTCTTCTTTTGATCCTCCTTATGCATATTGTGAAGGAAAACACTCAGGGCAAATTTATCAAAATATTCCTGAGAGCGAGTTTTGTGCACCAACTTAATCTTATGTGTGGAATGTGTGTGATATGTGTGGTGGTCAAGATGGTCACTTTCACGGTTGTACTTATATTTCTTACCTTCCCCCAACCCCTTACTTTGATGGTTCTTCTTTTTCTGGTGAAGTTAATAGGAACAAAGAACCTAGGGAAGCTGACCTAAAGAATCTCGAAAATATGTTAAAGTGCATTTTGGAACAACAAAGTAAATTACTACTGCGGATGGAAAGGCAGGAGGAAACTATTCACAACTTGAAAGTTCACATGAGTCAACTGGTTGAAGTTTTTAATGCTCAACAAGCCAATATTGTGAATA